>PVJO010031242.1:0-14573 GCA_004026905.1 Hystrix cristata
CTAGGCTACCTGCCCCCAGGGCAGCCCACACTCTAGATCCAGCTATCTCTCACCACATGAGGCTTTGGGGGGACATCTAGACACAAACCATAACAGACCCTGTCTCAAAAAACAAACAAAAAGTTACTAAGCTGTCCAGCTAGGCTCAAATTTGTGATCCTCTTGCCTTAGCCTTCGAGACTGCATGTGCCACCAAGCCCAGCAGAAAAAGCTCATTATTAACACCATTTATCCCCTACAAAAAAAGAATCATGTCTTGTGGTTAACCGTGTATATCAATGGATGGATTCTTATGCACTGGGAATAAGGGAAGATAGGTCCTGCCATACAGATTAGCATGTGAAACAAATTCCCATAAAATATTATGGTGAGTGGTACGTTACTATTAAGTAACAGCAGAATTGCTAATAGTGTCTATTTTGAGAGAAACAACAGATCATGAAAAGCTTAGCAAAGAAGACATGAACCACACCCAGAAGAGCAGAATTTTGCAAACCTGCAAGATCAGTAGGATTCCAGGCAAAGGGAATGGCGAGCATTGTGGGCAGGTCATTTATGTTTACAGAACATGAGGCTGGAGAGGAAGAGCCTTGTATGCCATACTCTTTAATGTTCTTAAAATCTCACTTCAAAAAGAGGAAAATTAGGGATGGGGTATATCACAGTGGCATGCTGCCCATCTAGCACACACACAAGCTCCTAAATTCGATTCCCAGCACACACATGCACACAAATCACATTCTATTACACAGAATAAATTATTCAGTGGTTGACGTGGAGATAAGCACAGCATAGACTTACCTAAATTCTTCAAATTCTGCAGAGAAACTCTGTCCTCTTCCTCATCACTATTGAGAAAATCAGCTACAGAGGAATCATCATCTGAGGAACACAGAGCACAGTCAGCTGCTCAGGACTCGGATGATTTTAACACCCTCTCCAGATACAAATGTACGTGCAAACACATGTGACAGGGACAGCAGTATACAAATAGCTGTATGCAAAACAAAAATACCACCTTCTTCTCTGGAAGTCCCAATTATCCAACTCTTCTTGTGTGGAAGTGAAAGATAAGAATGGTGATTTTACTTGAACAAATGCATCCCAGTGCTGCACACTTACTCCATGCTCCTGTGGTCTCTGCGCCTGGACGCTGATTTTCTAATTCTCAGCATCCCATCTCTCCTCACCCTGGCTCCAGCCCTGTGACTAGGTGCTCCCTGGCTGGAAATCACCAGCACTGCCTGAACCCAACCTGGAAGTTTCTCAAAGGACAGAAATGGCCCGTCCCTTTGCTGTGACTCTTCAGGACCTCTTTGATGGTACCAAAGGAGCTGTTGCATGGCCTGGCATAGTGTAGGACACCCAGAGGTATTAAGGAAATTCTGGATGGATGGATGGATGGATGGACAGATGGACGGATGGGATGACAGCCACTGCCATTCCCCCAGAGGTAGTGAGGTAACCCAGACCAAAGGAAGCCTCCTGCCTGGGCCTCGCTCAGGTGAAGTGACAGCCCAGCCAGGCCCAGGAAGGCCACCCAAAGGTGTGACTGAATGAGACTACTGCCAGCAGGGTGCATCACAAACCCAGACCACAGCCAGGGCCATTCCTCCTCTCCGTCTTGCCCCCATACTGCCTCCCTTGAACAATGCAATCAACTGACCTTTGTTTTCCTCAGGCTGTATAGTTTTTACAGGAGGAACTGATCTTTTTTTCTCCACAGGACGAGTTTCAGGGTTGCACTGCTCTGAAAGAGACAAAATGCCAGGCACATGTCTCCTCCATTTCCGCCCCAAGGCTGCATCTGCCCATCAAGCCAGGGGGAAGCATGTATATAGGGGACAGATGGACATGGAGGGACAGATCAAAGCCAAGGGGCAGGATACAGAAACCCATGAGCACCCTAAGCCTGACAAGGCCACGGAGGCTGGGTGCATGCATCCCCAGAGCCTGTCCCCATACCTCTGCCCTAGCTAACCTCATAAGCCTTTCACCACCATTCAGTGGCGCACCGAGTTCAATGAGCATCACACGACTTTCTCAACAGCCTCAGATACCAAATCCGTATGCAACATATGCCAGTGGGAACACAGATGAAAGCACTACTCCCACTCTGGGGGGGTTAGTCAGGGACAACAGCAAGACAGACAGGTAAGGTAAGAGGACTTGGTCTAAGTCCACCTGAGAAAACCAGGACGTAAGACCAAGAGGACCAGGGTGGGTATGTGCCTCATGCGGGCAATTCCAGCACTCAGGAGACAAAGGCAAGAGGATTGCTGTGATTTTGAGGCCAGCCTGGGCTACACAGTGAGTTCAAGGCCAGTCTGAACTACATAGTGAGATGCTGTCTCAAAAAAGAAAAAAAAAAAAAAAGACCAAGACGACTCTTAGAGGCAGCTTTCCCAGTGCAAAGAAAAGTCTTGGCAGAGGACAAGGGCTATGATCCTGAAAGAACAGAGTTCAATACCAGAAGACGGTGATGAGCTGACTGGTTGGGCAGATGGCACAAAAGGAAGCCAGAGCAAAAGAATGCCACCCCAGGAAGTCAGTGTCCCCTCCCCAACCAACAGCATCTTAGCAGGTGCAGTGCCAGCATTGGGGCAGTAAGGGCACAGGGTGGTGCAGGGGGGGCTGTGGGCCACATGGTCTACCTGAGTCCCAGCACCATCAGTAGCACCACCGATCCCTACTCTGCCACCATGACAACAAGGACAGTGACAGTAGGAACGCTGTCCTCCAGAACAGACAGCCACAGAGCATTCAGCAAGGGACAAATGACACGGATACTGTGGATTTACATTTCTAGAAAAATCATCCTGGCAGCAGCAAGAACACGGGGTAATGAGCTCCTGCTTGCTCGAGGGGTTCCTGGAAGAACCCCACCAGCCTACAGGATAAGAGGGCCCCCCCACCCACTTCCGGAAAAGCAGCTCCACTTCTTTCCCATCTCTGGCTGTAAGGTTTCTCCTGAAAATGCTCCAGAGATACTAGGAAAAGAGGGCAGTGAGATTGCTGTCAACCAGATTGTAAACCAGAGACTGGAAGGAGTAAAATCAAAAGCAAAACAACCAATGAGAAAGGACAGAGCATTTAGTAACAGGAAAGGGCTGGGGGGTGCGCAGACTGGAGAGACTTCAAATGCAGACTCACCAAGATGAGTAAACAGTATGCTGTGAAAAGGAAAAAGGGGCTAATCAGGTAGGAGATGGTTGCAACAGCTGCCAGTGCCTAAATGCCAAGCACTGTCCCGGGGACATAGTGTCCCACTGAACCCTTACAGAGCACTATGATATAGACTGTTAATTCCACTTACGGATGAGAGAACTGAGTTTTCCTGTAATAAAGAAACTTGTCCAAGGTCCTCGGTTAATAAGCAGCAAGGGCAAAATCTGCATTCAGGTCTAACATTTTCTTTTCTTTTTGTTGAGACAGGTTTTTGCTATGTAGTTCAGGCTGACCTCGAACTTACAGTGATCCTTCTGCTTCAGCCTCCCCAATACTAGGGTTACAGGCATGCGCCACCACTCCTGGCTCCAGTTCTTCTCTTATAATTGGTGGTGCCAGGGATCGAACTCAGGCCCTTGTGCTTACAAGGCAAGCACTCTAATCACTGAGCTAAATCTTATAATTGATTGTGATCTGTGTAGAAGGAGCAGAGATGGAACCAAAGGAAAGGCAGAAACCGGGCGTGGTGGCGCATGACTGTAATCCCAGCACTCGGGAGGCTGAGGCTGGAGAATCACTGTAAATTCGAGGCAAGGGAGGCAAGGGGGGAACGAAGACAACATAGGAGCGTTCAGAGGTTCCGCACACCAGAGACAGGTCCGGGACATGAGGGTCGAGCAAGGCTCCCGCAGAACGAGCAGCGACACGAGACACAAGCCGCCGGGCGGGCTGCGGGAGTACGACCAGATCGGGCGCAAGGGTGTCCGAAGGAAGCGCAGCCTGCGATCCGCGGCTCCCAAGACGGGGCGGGGCACGAGAGCTGCTAAGCGCCGGGTCCTTACCCTTGTGCTTCTTGAAGCAGGTCACCGAGCAGCTGTAACACCAGAACACAGGCCGCGTCAGCCCCGAGGCCCCTCCCGCAACCCCCATCCCCGGCCCGGCCTCCGCCCCGCCCCACCCCCGGCCGGATCCCCGCGCTCCCCAGGTTCCCCCGCCTCACTAGGGCACGCGGCAGGCCGGACAACGGTACTTGGGCTTCTCCAAGCAGATCACGCAGACCACGTTGCTACAGCCGAGCGACGCCATGGAACCACTAGACAGGTGGCACCGCGCACCGCGCGGCCCCTCTCACGCCACGGCGCCGGCGCACGCCCTTTTCCTCGCTTCCTGAATCATGACCAATCAGCGCTCGTTATTCACTGGCAGTCCAAAGCAATGGATTGATCCTGCTCACTGTTCCAAGCCTCATAAGTAGAACGTCGATACACTCGATGTGCACCTCAAATTTTCCTGTAACGTCATACCGTCGTTGAAGAATTTGTTTTGTAGTGCTGCCCCGGCTCCTTGCCACTTTCCAGATTTGTTGCCCTGCATGTAAAAAGAACGCATGAGACTAAACTTCCTTTACCTTCCGGCTCAAACTTTCTGAATCTTGCACTGATGTTGGGTTCTCCTACCCATCGCATCTGGCAAATAAGTTCAGACATTGGCCGAACTAGAATCGGCTGGATCATGTGGCACACAGGAACCCGTCCTTCCCAGCCTGGGTCACTTTTCCTAGAGGAAAGAAAGACATGTATTGAGGCGTGGCCGCTGGCGAATGTTAACTTAGTTCTAGCTGAGTTCTGCACTGCCCAGGAGCTGTGGACCTCTGAGGGTCAGAATATGCTCTGCGTTCCCCAGCAACTCAAGACCTAGAAAGAAGGCAGATGACGGAAGGAGGAGAAAAGACTCCTTCTTAGAGTCCTGCCGCTGCTAACCTGCTTTTGCAGGTCCAGAAAAATAGCTGTTCCTTAAAATACAACCCCCAGATTCCTCTTTCCCCTTACCCTAGTCCCAGTCCTAGTGAGGTGGACAGACCAAAGAGCAGATGAGTGATGTCTGGTCCAAAGGTGGGAATCTCAGGCAGATGAGTCTGAACATATGAGCTATGACCAGCATACTTCCCACCACAAACCAATAAAAATAGCTCAAGACTAAATGTATTACTTTCAGGATTAATTGTTGCTGTTGTTGTTGTTGTTGTTGTTGTTGTTGTTGTTGTTGTTGTTCATGCTCCCCTTGAAGCCCCAGGTGTAGCCCAGCCTAAACTGGGTTCCCACCATACCTCTGCTTGGCCCTCCCAAATCTTTAAATCACCGTTACCCTCTTCTATGTTGGCTGCTCAGCCTCTGGGGGATTCCTTCAATAAGGACATCCCAGGACTGCCCCCGTGGACAGGGATGGATCTCCTACAACCTCGGCAGTGGCTGGAGTCTTGCCTCCAACCCCTCCCTGGCTGTATGACTTACAGGGGCCAATTAGTCCATCGTGCTCTCATCTGTTAGCGGGACTATTCAGGCCTACATGAGCTGCTGTAAGGCAGAGAGACCACATTTTTTTTTCAAAGTTTTGTAATTTGAAATGCTACAAAGAGTTATTTCTGTGATACCTGGAAAGGGTCCAATTCTCCTGGAAATCTCCCCTCATGAAAGCAGGTTCCAGGCCCCAGGCCACATGAGGCAGGAACCCCAGAGCTCAGACAGGTCCAGAACGGTTTTCTCATCAGCCCCTGAGGCTGTGTTCAAGTAGGGAGTGAATTGCGGTCCAGTGTAGAGTGAGTGATGTCCCCACCTTGCTGTCATGGACCACAGCTCAGACACTGTCCAGTCCTGGGTGCCGACCCAGCATGGCCCCTCTGGCCACCTACCGTTCCCTGTCTCCAGCTACCACCCTGGATCCACTCAGAATACAAGACGGGTTCACATTGACCCAATATCCTTCTGTGTCCCTGGATTCCTCGAGGGTGGTGCCACACATGACTCGAACCTGAAGCACCCCAGGAAGACCGAGCTTATCCGGGAAAGCTAGTAACTTGTCTAGAACTGTGCTCGAATCCTGTGTCTTGTGTGGCGCCAGTAGAAATTCTCCAGTTACGGAGGACATGGCCACTGCTCGCTCCAGATTCGTCCTCTGACTTGCACGCAAAAGCAGAGGCCAGGGAGAGCCCCCTCCGCCGCCTTCCCCTTGCATCCAAACCACCTTGACTCCCCTACCCACCATTCCACAGGCAATGACTTCAGCAAAAGAGAGGAACTCCCTGAAACCCTTCGCAGGCACATCCGCTGTTGTGAAGGCGCCCCTCTCTGTCCTGGATGTCCCCAGCTTGCACTGACCACCGCACCTCTATCCCTCCAGTGTCCAGGACAGGAGACACCAAGAAGCGGGCTAGGGTTTCTCTGAGCATTTCAGACAAGAAAAAGGAAGATGAGTCCAGGCCTGCGACTAGACGTCCACACTGAGGGGGCTGCCCATGGCAGCACCCTAGCCCTAGTCCCCCACCAGTCCCACCTTCGCGGCCGCCTCGCTACGCCTGGGCGTCACCCCGCAGCGCTAGGCGGGACCAGCGGAGAGGCGAGGTGCAGCAGCAACGGAGTTTAGCGGAGCTCCCGGCCTGCCAGGCGCTGTCCAGCGCATTCAGACTGCTGAAGGCCGAGCCAAAAACTCGCCTGCAGACTCCCTGGAGTGAGTTCCGGGCCGACGCCAGGGGGCGCTGCGGGTCCAAGCCGTCCGGGGAAGCCGCTGAGAGCCTGCGGGAGACGCCGGCGACCCCATGGGCAGGGTCTCTGCTGTGGGAAAGCCGGGAGTGCGCCGGCCTCCGCTCAGACTGCGATGGCTGCGGGCAGCCCGGGAGGGCGGAGCTCCAGCTGGCAGCCGGCCCCCCACATTAGCCTGATGAAGGTTAACCGCACTGCGGGAGCCTTGGGGTTACTAACCAGGGCAAAAGGCACTGCCTGGTACCTTTCCGGGAGCCAGATCGATGGACGGGGTGGACAGATCGATCGAGTCTCCCCACATGTGCCACATGACTTGCTCTGATCGGAGGCCTGAGGTTGGTAAGGTGCCCTGCAGAAGTTCAGCAGCACTAACGTCTCCACCGTGCATCCCTGCCCAGGGCGTGGCAGGGATGGACTCAAGGGACTGCGACTATCGTCCTCAACTGCTGGCATCCGGTTCCACGCTGGTATAGAAGAGTGAATGGTTCACACACTAAAGCGAGTGAGGATGCTGGTGGGAGACTTGAGGTTCTAGAGGAGTCACAAAAGTATACCATCCTCCAACTCCATACAGTGGCAGACTTCAGAGAGAACTTCCGAGCTACGAAGGGGACAGAATAACTGCGGTCTCCACAGTCCCCACACTGTTGGGAGAGCAGAGAACAGAGTCACCACTGTTTCCTGAACTTTTCAACGTTTCCAGCTTGCAAATCTACGTAGATCTCCCACTTTACATCCCCTGTGACATGACCTACGGAAACAAAGGAGTTGGCTGCCCCACCAGAACGTGCAGGGAAACTAAAGATCCCAGGTGGAGCAGGGCGGAGTTCGTGGTTTGCACAAACCTCTCATTCATCTGTCCCAACATGGCAGAGACCCACAGGAACTCTGCTTGGAGAGGTGCAGGGAAGAGGAACTGACATACCAAGCTTCCTTCCCCAGCCTTCAAAAATGAACACAAAATAAACTTTTTCAGACAAAAAAAAAAAGTCAAGAGAATTCTTCACCAGTAGACTAGATGATTATTCAGGCCAAAGGGAAGTGATACCTGGTAGAAATACAGATTTACACCAAAGAGCACCAGAAATTGTAAACCTACAGGATGTAGTTTGGTTTTTTTGTTTGTTTATTTGCTTTTTGGTGCTGGGGATTGAACTCAGGGACTTGTGCTTGCTATGCAAGCACTCTAACCACTGAGCTAAATCCCCAGCCCCCATTTTCCCACTTTTCAATCTCTTTAAACAACTGACTGTTTAAAGCAAATGTAACAGTACATTGCTGAATGTGGTGGCACATACCCATAATCCCAGCACTTGGGAGCCTGAGGCAGGAGGATTGCTTAGAGTTGGAGGCCAGCCTGGGCCACATAGTGAGTTCAAGTCCAGCCTGAACTACATAAGACGACACTGTCTCAAATACAAAAAAAAAAAAAAAAGTACATTGTGGGATATGTAGCACATGTAGAATTAAGTATATGCAAACAATAGAAAAAATGATAGGGTAGCAGAAGTTACTAAGACTCCTACTATACATGAGATGCTGTAATATTAGCTCAATAGAGGTAAAAGGAAGTCAGAAGATACTCAATCCTGAAGAAGGCAGGAAAAGAAAGAGGGGGAAAGGCAAGTGGCATCGATAAAAAGAAAGCAATATGATAGATTTAAATCCTTCCATATCAGCAATTACATCAAACATAAATGATCTCTAAACACCTAATTAAAAGACTGGTACTGTCAGGTTGGCTTTAAAAAATCAGCTGCTATTGGCAAGAAACTCGTGTTTGCTGCAGATGTTAAGTAGTGGTTAGAATGATATCATAGTGGCATAGGGTGGACCCTGGCCTAATTTGACTGGTGTCATCTAGGAAGAGGTGGCAGAGACACAGAAGATGGTCTGGTAAAGACAGAGACAGAGGTTGGAGTGATGCCACCACAAGCCAAGAACAGTGTAGGAACCAGAGGCCAGAAGACACAAGGGTGGATCATCCCGGGCTGCAGGCTCATAGAGACCAGCACCCTCCTAACACACCTGACACTTCTAACACTTTCCTGACATCTAATCTCCAGAAGTATGAAAGAATATATTTCTGTTGTTCAAAACTAGCCAGTTTCCGGGGAGTTGGAGATTTAGCTCAATTGGTAGAGCGCTTGCCCAGTAAGCACAAGGTTCTGAGTTTGATCCCCAGTTTCATAAATAAATAAACTAGCCAATTTGTTGTACTTAGTTGTGACAGCCATAGAAAAATAATGCAAATATATAATCAAACATTACACATACACACACATACCTCTTAAAACTCATGGGAGGAAGACACTCAATTTAACCAAATTATTGGATTTCTAAAAATCTAATAAAATCACCAAAATTGGAGTTGTAAAAAAAAAAAAAAAGAAAGAAATCCACCAGGTGTGGTAGTATGCTCCTGTAATCCCAATACTTAGGAAAGCTGAGACACAAGGATTGCCAAGAGTTCACTATGCCTGAACTACATAGTGAAACTCTGTCTCAAAAATAAGTAAATAAAAATTTAAAAATGAAATCCATTTTATGTATAAACATAGACAAGTTAAAAGTTAAAATACGGAAAAATATGTATTATGCAAATGTTAATCAAAAGAAAGCTAGAGCAGACAAAGTAGATTTCAGAATAAGCAATATGACTAGAATAAAAGGGAGACAATTCATAAATAAAAGTACCTGTGGTGAATTTACTGTGGTCAGCGTCAGGAGGAACGCCCAGCTGAACTGAGTTATCGTGGTCCAGGGCATAGCAGATCCACCTGAAGATTATTGCAGACACAGCACAAAGGAGAATAGGAAAAGAAGATAGATGGCAGCTGTTTCCCAGGAGAAGCTCTGTTGTGACTGGTTTCCCTGAATGAACTCAGCTGTTCTCATCGCAGGAGGAGCTCAGGGCCTTACTGTCATCGGGGATGGCTGCCGTTTGATTCCAAAGAGCTCTGGTCTTTGTCTTCACTGTGAGTGTCATATCCTGATTCCAGTAGAGATTTCTTAAGCCTTTTAGTGTAGGGACACTGCTGTGGGCTCCTGAACCTTGACTGGATCTTTTGGGTCTCTAGTACACAGACAGACATTCAGCACTCTTCCTGCATTTGGCTTATGTGTGTGAATGTTGTAATGTATAAATGTCCTGTATTAAATCTGCTCTCTTGCAAACCACTGACTCTAGAAAAGTAACTATAACAACATCAGTTCATCAAAACAGCGCAACTATTCTAAATGTGTATGTGTCTAATAACAGTTTCAGAAACAGACCCAAAAGAAGTAATAGACAAATCACATGTATAGTTAGAAATTCTTCTCAGGGGGTCGGGGGTTTAGCTCAAGTGCTAGAGCGCTTGCCTAGTAAGCACAAGACCCTGAGGTCAATCCCCAGCAACCACCCAAAAAAAAACCCAGAAATTCTAAATTCTTCTCAGAAGTTGATATGGTCAAGAGAAAATGGACAAAGATATAAATACTGTCAGCCAGATGCAGTGGTGCATGCCTATAATCCCAGCCCTTGGGAGTCCAAGGTAGGAGGATCATTGAGTTTTGTGTTTTTTTTTTTTTTGAGACCCCATTTTTAAAAAAAACAAAAAGATATAAATACTATCAACCCACTTGACCCAGTTGATATTTGTTTGTTTTGAGACAGAGTCTTTCTTATGCTTAGCATGCACAAGGCTGGAAAAATATTTTTTTTGACAAATTGAAACAAAATATGCTCTCTGACTACAACTAAATTAAAGTAGAAATCAATTACAGAAATATATCTGGAAAATCCCCAATTATCTGGAAACTAAATAATTTGGGTTGAAATTGGTAAATGGAGGGCGGATTAACATCTTCTTTCTAGCGGAATTATCTCTCCACTGGTTCAGTTCTTCTTCTATGCCTGTCAGGAAAGCTTTATAATTTTCATACAATTCTTTGGTAGACCCTCATAGTTCTCTTCCTAGAAGCCCTCATTCTCTCCATCCTCTCCAGATATTGCTTTATCTGGTGCTGTCTTTATTGATTTTCTGCACTTATTGAAACTATATAATCCTGACAGAGATACCCAGTGAACAGTGGTCTCTTTGGGGCTTTCTCTGTGCCCTTCTGGTTGCACACATTAACACGGGCTAAGTCAATGAACGGGGCCCCTCCAGGTCTCAGCTCTGCCTCCTTTGATCTGCCAGGCTCAGGGTTGCCCCTGGGTTTCCTTATCCTGTCCCATCCCCCTAGCGGCTGGCTCAGTGGGACAGGGCAGCCTTGGCACTGAAATGGAGGGGACACGTGAGGCAGATTGGTGTCTCTTCTGAAGCAGTGCGACCCCAAAACTGATGCAGCTGAGAACAAAAGACCCGGGGCTAGGAGTGTAGCTCAGTGGTACAGCACGTGCCTTGTGTGCACAGGACCCAGTTCCATCCCAAGCGTCACAAAAGTGAGGGAAAAAAAGATCAGCTGCACAAAAAAAACCACACAACCTGAGGAGAACAAAGGTAGATAGGTAAGTAGCTAGGTAGGTTGATTGGGCTCAAAATGAAGTCACTTCATTCTCTTCCTGCTTGGCTTCCAGACTCTTTTATTATTTTATTTTATTTTATTTTATTTTATTTTATTAAGACAGGGTCTCACTTTGTAATTCAGGCTGACCTTGAACTGAGCTATGTAGCCCAGGCTGGCCTCAAACTTACAGCAACCCTCTTACCTCAGCCTCCCAAGTGCTGGGATTTCAGGTATGTACCACCCTGACTGTTGTTTTGTGGGGTTTTTTGGGGGGGGTTGTTTTTGGTTTTTTTAGACAGGGTCTCACCAAGTTGCCTGTCTTAGTAACTGTTGTCTAGTTGCTGAGACAAAATTCCTGACACCCAAAGTGAAGGGAGGAAAGGTTTATTTAGCTGACAGTCTGTAGAGGTTTCAGTCCACTATTGGCCAGATCCAAGGCAGGGTGCCATGGCAGACAGGTGGTAGGCAGCAACGTAATCAGGGGACCTAAGCAGCTTCTTTCTGCTGCTTATATCTTATCCAGGCTGCCAGGATTAGGGTGGGGACAAACCAATCAGTGGACTGATTTAGTAATCACCAGCATCGCACACTCCAGAGTCAGGCACCTCTGAAAAAGCCACATCTATGACCACATGAGGATTTGAGGGGACATTTAGGCACAAACCATAACATTGCCCAAGGTAGATTCAAGCTTCAGATCCTCCTGTATCATCATCCTGAGTAGCTGGAATTGCACCACACCCAACTTCTAATATTTAGATGAGGTGCTACTCAATTCTTCAATCACTAAGAAAAAGCCACTTACAGCTTGAAATCTGCTGTGGTTTTTTTATGGAAAAAATAACTCCCAACCTAATAGATGTCAGATGTCAAATGTGTTCACAACATCAAGGAATGAAGTCAAGAACCTAAGGAAGAAGTTAGAGTATTATGGGAAATGAGAATAATAATAACTCCTGGATTTCCAGGAGGAGTCCCAAGTGGGTGCCCACTGAGGTCCTTTGTCAGGGGTAATTTATACAAGCAAAATCATAATGTGGGTACAATGTGGGTCAAACTCCAATCAACCTGTAGGATTACAAGTATAGTCGTTTAGCTAGTACTGATCCAATAGGGAGACAAGTCAGGTAGCAGGAGTACATGGAAAGAACAAAGGAGCAAAGCGCTTTTGGTAAAGGGCGGGTCCGGACATTCTGGTCACCACCTATATGTCTGTTGTCTGTCTGGGCCCACTGGACCACCTGGTGCTCATCACAGTATAATCTCGAATTGCTGTTTATCTCAAGGGTGGCCTGCAGGCCTGGCTAGTGCATCTCCATCCTGCAGCCTGGCTGCCTTCAGATCACCTCCAGGCACAATCTTCTGTGTTTCTTTGAGGGTCCACTACCTCTCTGACTGCATATGAATTTCTATCTAACTTAGCTGTCTATAATAATGTGGCCTGTATTCGTCTTTTCAAACTTGAGAGCTTTTTTTGGAGGGTCTAATTCAGCTGCTTGTTGTATAACTTTGATCACACCAACCAGAGGTGGGAAGTGGAGAGAGCCCACTGATTTAGGTCCCGGAGCAGAGGCCAGGCTGAGACTAAGTTCAGGGGTACTGGCCAGTAGTTTTCTCCCAGGTTTCCTTGAGATTGAAAGAAGTTTCCCCTAAAAGCTTGAGATCCCACCTTGTGCAGACACTGGCCTACCTCGCTGTGTGGGTTAGGGGATTCGCAACCCCTCTCTGGGCCACCTATACAGTACTTGCTTGGGAAGAAAGGCCAGCTTCGAGGCAGCCTGGAGCGTCAAACTTCCTAACCCAGATCAGCACCACAGTCTGGGCCAAAAACCTCTCAGCTCTGCTTTCCAGCTCAAGAGTCCTTGCTGGCAGTGACAAGTTCTGGGTGGGGACAATCGCCCCCGCAGGGAAGCCCGCCACCCACCGCCCGGAAGACGCTGTCCAGCTCGCGGACAGCGAGCTGAAGCGTTCTGGGCCCAGCCGTTGTCATCTGCAGCCACCATTCCCAATGCAGAGGACCTCAGGCCGCATCCACACAGGCTGAAGATTCGCCGGCATGATCATCTGCCTCATCAACATTAAACTGAAATAGGCTTGTAAGTCTGAGCTTCCGTGAGAAGGCCCGGGAGGGCCAATGCTTGTCCAGGGGTCAGACAGCTAGGGGAGAGCAGGCGGAGCTCAATTCCTGCACTTGGTCCTGGAATCTTTAGGCATTTGCACACGATAGACATCTCTGCCCGTTGTGCAGGGGGAGGGAGCCCGCTCAGGAAATCAAGTCTGTCCAGGAAGTCAAGCCTTCCCACTAACATCCAAACCTGGCAGGCCCTGCTCCCAGTGGAATGTGTGACACAGAGGCAGCCCTTGGAACTGCACTACACTCGCCTGGCAGTGATGCCCTCCCACCTTTCCAGATGCCACTCCCCGGCATTTGGGGTCTACAATCTTGCACTTGAAGAGTAAATGACAGGGTTGCCCACGAGCGGAGCATAATCACGGTGGAAATGTTGGGAGGCAATGAAGACGCTGAATACTACTTCTGGGTTAGAAACTTGTCCACAAAAAGGGGGCTGGAGACTTAGCTCAGTGGTAGGGTGCTTGCCTAGTGTGGTGGACTTATTAATGTGGTCAAGTTGAGCAGGAATGCCCAGCTGAACTGAGTTGGTGTGGTTCTGGGCGTAGGGATTCACCTGAGGATTGTTGCTAACACAATGTAAAGGAGAACAGGAGCAGAAGACAGGGGCCGGCTGTGTCCCAGGAGAAGCTGTGCTGTGGCTGGTTCTCCCAAAGGGAACTAGGCTGTTCTCATCGCAGGAGGAGCTCTGGGCCTTGCTGTCATCGGGGATAGCTGCTGTTGGCTTCAGGAGAGCTCTGGTCTTCATTTCCGCTGTGAGTGTCGTACCCTGGCTCCACTATAGACTTCTTCAGCCTTTTAATGCAGGCACGGATGTACATGAGACAGTGCTGTGGGCTGGCTGCCCTTGACTGGGTCTTTCGGGTCTCCAATGTATAGATAGATGTTCTGCACTCTTCCTGCATTTGGCTTGTGTGTGCGAATGTTATAATGTGTAAATATCCTTTATTAAATATGCTCTCTTGCAAACCATCAATTCTAGAAAAGTAACTAATACAGAAATTGGTACTGGAGAAATGAGGTCCTTGATGTACGGTTGTCCAGCCATGTGGCTTAAGAGTCTTTGGAATTAATTTGGAAATGTTTTGAGAGACTGGCTGAAGAGGCAGCCCTGGAATGCTCTAAACTTATATGGGAGACTCTGGTCAGAGCGTGGAAGAGCAGAGTAACTGATGGAAATGCTGCGGGTTAGGACGAGGCTTGGGAGGCCTCTGCTGAGGAAGACTGCATTGGCTGCTGGGTCC
>PVJO010031243.1:0-14558 GCA_004026905.1 Hystrix cristata
GTTTCTAGAACTATATTGAATAATAGTGGTGATAGTGGACAGCCTTGTCTTGTTCCAGATTTTAGTGTGAAAGCTTCAAGTTTCTGACCATTTAGTGTGATGTTGGCCATTGGTTTGTCATAGATGGCTTTTATCAAATTTAGATATAGACTGTCTATTCCTAATTTCTGTAGGATTTTTATCATAAATGGGTGTTGGATTTTATCAAATGCTTTTTCTGCATCTATTGAGATGATAATGTGATTTTTGTCCTTGATTCTGTTGATATGGTGTATTACATGTATTGATTTGCGTATGTTGAACCATCCCTGCATCCCTGGGATGAATCCTACTTGCTTGTAGTGTATAATCTTCTTGATAGTCTGTTGCATTCTGTTTGCTAGTATCTTATTGAAAATTTTTGCATCTATGTTCATTAGGGAAATTGGTCTGTAATTCTCTTTTTTGGTGGGATCTTTTTCTGGTTTTAGTATCAGGGTAATAGTTGCTTCCAGGAATGATTTTGGAAGTACTGCTTCCTTTTCAATTTCATTAACGAGTTTGAGGAATAGTGGTATTAGATCCTCTCTGAATTTCTTGTAGAATTCAGCTATGAAACCGTCAGGACCTGGGCTTTTCTTTGTTGGTAGGTTTTTAATTACCTCTTCAATTTCAATGGCTGATCTTGGGTTATTTAGAATATTTATCTCTTCTTGATTCCGTTTTGGTAGTTCATATGTTTCTAAGAATCTGTCCATTTCTTCAGTGTTTTCCATCTTGTTTGAGTAGAGGTTCTTGAAGTAGGTGCTGATGATCCTTTGGATTTCCATTGGGTCAGTTGTGACTTCACCCTTTTCATTTTTTATTGCATGGGTTTGGGTCTTTTCTTTCCTTTTTTTCATAAGAGTGGCTAGGGGTTTATCTGTTTTATTTATTCGTTCAAAGAACCAACTCTTTGATTCATTGAATTTTTTTTTGTATTGTCTTCTTAGTCTCAATTGCATTAATTTCAGCTCTGATCTTAATAATTTCCTCTCTCCTATGAACTTTGGGCTTGATTTGTTCTTCTTTTTCTAGATGCTTGAGGTTCAACATTAAATTGTTTGTTTGGGCTCTTTCTGTTTTCCTGATGTGGGAGTTCAATGCAGTGAATTTCCCTCGTAGTACTGCTTTCATTGTATCCCATAGATTCCGGTCACATGCAATTTTTTAAATGTTATTTTGTCTCTGAAACTTTACCAAATTTGCTTATTAGCTCTAACAGTTTACTGGTGGAATTTTTTTTCCTAAATATAAGATGAAGATACCTGCAAATAGTATTATTTCTGTACTGATTTGGATAACTTTTAGTTTAACTATCTCTCTCTGTCTGTGTTTTTCTCTCTGTCTCTCTCTCCTTTTCCTTCTTCTCCCTGTTTCCCTCCCTTCTTATTTTCTTTTTTCAGTACTGAAAATTGAATCCAGTGCTTTTGCACTGAGCTACATCCACAGCCATTTTTTATTTTGAGACAAGGTCTCGCTAAGTCACCAGGCTGGGCTCAAATTTTTGCAACCCTCCTGCCTCCGCTTCCCAGAGTGCTAAGGTTACCGGTGTGCACTACCACACCCAGGTACTTTCTTTTTTCAGTCCTTAATTGCTGTGTCTAGGACTTCTGGTCTTGTGTGGAATAGAGGTGATGAGATCCTTGCCTTGACTTCAAAGGAAAAGCTTTCAGTTTTTCACCATTAAGGAAGAGGTTACCCTTGGGCTCTGTACTATGTAGTCTTTACTGTGGCAAGGTATTATAAATACCTCATATGCCTTGTTTTGAGAATTTTTATCATGAAAGGGTGTTGAATTTTGTCTAATGCTTTTTCTGCATCTGTTGACCTCATGTAATTTTTATCCTTCATTCTATTAATGTAGTGTATCACATTAATTGATTTGGGCACATTGAAATGTCCTTGCATACCAGGGAGAAATCCCACTAGGTCATGGAAATAACGATCCTCTTAATATGTTATTGAAATGAGTTTGCTAGTATTTTGCTGAGGATTTTTGTTTCCATGTTTGCCAGGGATAATGACCTGCCGTTTTCTTTTCTTACAGTTTCTTTGTCTGGTTTTAGTGTCAAGGTAATATTGTTCTTATTAAAATGCGTTTCAAAGAGTTCCCTTCCTTTCCATCTTTTGGAAAAATTTGAGAGCAATTGGTGCAAATATTTGAATGTTTTGTAGAATTGACCCTTGAAGTCATCTTCTGGGGTACAGGGCTTTTATTTTGGGCTTCTATTTTTGATAACTGATTTGCTCTCCTTACTTGTTATGGATCTTTTCAGGCTTTCCACTTCTTCATGATTTAGTTTTAGTAGGTTGTAGATTTCCAGGAATTGATCCACATTTTAGGTTATCCAGTGTATTCACATATAATTACTCACAATAGTCTCTTAGGAGCCTTTATTTCTGTGGCATCAGACCTTTGAATTACTGACACTCAAATTACTGACACTTATTGATACTTAAAGTATTAATAATAACTCCCTCTTTGTGTTTTGTTCTGGTGATTATTAATAATATGGGGAGTGTGTCTAGTGAATACTGGTTTGCCTTTTGTTCCCTTCCCATTCTTTCTCTCTTTCTCTGTCTGTTTCTCTCTCTCTGTTTTTGGTGTTTTGAGACAGGGTCTTACTTATGTAGTCCAGGCTGGCCTCGAACTCATGGCGATCCTCCTGCCTCAGCCTCCAAAGTGCTGGGGTCACAGGTATGCACCACCACGTCCAGCTTATGTATCTCTTTTGTGACTTTAAAATTAAAGCTGGATATTATTTTATTATATTTTTGTCATTTTTCTTTTCATGTGGCCTTTTTCTTTTTCTTCTTGCCTTTTTACCTTTGATTTGTTTTTTAAAAAGGAGATAAACAAGACTCCATCGTTAGAATACTGACAAATTTCCCCAGCAGGAACAATATTTTGCTCAACAAGTGTTTAGCCTTAAATGTGTAAGTGGCTTCACAACATCCTTAAGAATTAAACACAGAACAGAGTGTTTCAAACATTACTTAAGAGATTATAAATGTTAAAAACCACCCACAATCTTTCAACTTGCATTAACAAAAGAGCTTTTACATTACCTACCATAAACCAGTAGGAAGCACTTATTTTTCTAAGGAAAGGCACAAATCTTGTTTTTAAAAAATCAGTTCTTTCCTACACCCACCACCCAAAGCCAATAAATAGCAGTGATGCCAGGAATGTGAAGTCTATAGCGTAACTGGATTTAAGATGAGTTCACCTAAGCTGTTGATATAGTGTTATTTTCTCAAAAATGTATCTAGAGTGGACTTTCTACCTGCTTTTCTAAAAGGCAGTACTCAGGAGATAATATAATTACCCCAGACCACTGAAGTGGGAAATAGATGGCTTTGCAGCTTGGGTACACAGCCAGTCAGTCATCTTAAAACCTTTTCTTTCTTGTCATTCTTCTTACAAACTAATCCTGGCAAATGATTGGGACCAACTCACATGCTGGATACACTTTACAATAAATAGGTTCTTCCTGAAATAAAACAGAATGGTGCAGGATTAAACAAGGAATGGTCAACATGGCTTCAGGTTCTTTATTTCTAAAATGCAAATTGCACCATGGTTATCGTATGAAATGTATTTGAAGTGTTACACTTTTAAACTCTGGGTTTGTCCACAGTGTGTTTTTAGAAGGCTGCTTTAGAATCATAATGTATTATCAGTAGAAGACACCTCTGATCTAAGTTGTGGCCCGGGCCAGGAAGGAAGGCTCTGAACTCGGACAGAAGTCCAGCCTGGCCGGACTGCGTCTGCCGGCCGCCCCGCCTCTCCTGGCCTCCTGCAAACAGCCCGCAGCTCGCAGGGCTGTGGTGGGAATGGATGTGGAAGCATGTGTGTGTTGTGCTTGACTTGCACTCGGGAACATTAGGAAACACCAGATGTGTTAAATGCTTCCTGTGTAGTGAGGGATGCTAGGTATCTGTACCCTTTTCAATAGAGTTAGGCAAACTGGTTTAATTATAAGCGATTCTTGGAGTTTTTCACTTTCGAATGCTCCCTGCTCATGGAGTAGCTATCTGTCATCTCTCTTTCCCCCCTTTCCCACCATCTTTAAATAAATTGTCTTCTCTTCATTTAAAAAAAAAGATTATAACCAATTCTTGATTGGACAATCATAACAGTTTCAAGTGAACTTATTAGCTATTATAATAGTTTAGGGAAAAACAAAAAAACCCCTCTCCATTTCCCTTGAAATGAGACCAAGTGTCTTGTTCTACTGAAGCTGCTGGAGCAGATTTAGTCCCTCTCGCGGAGGGAGCCTGGCTGTCCCAAGGCTCAGTGTTCTCTTCACTCTTTCATGAGAAACAGAAACCGGACAGAGAGACTACTGGATTAGAGGATCCCTGAGTACTCCAGTTCCCTCCTTAATCTGTCTTTGACTTTTCAGACAAAAGTAAAGTTTTGTGCTGGTTGGGGATCTAGCTCAGTAGTAGAGCACTTGCCTAGCAAGTGCAAGGCCTTGAGTTCAATCCCCGGCACTTGAAGGGGAAGGAAGAAAGGTTCATGCTGGCCAAGATGTCTAAACCCACCAAACAGTCTCCCTCAGCTCTACTATTTGTCAGGCACTCTGCCAGGCTCTGGTGAAACTACAGTCAGGAGGAGAGACACACACTCATCAGATAAGCATTTCAAATCCAGTAACAATTCTTCACTTGAAGGGACTCTAGAGCGTAGATTTGTGGAGGTCAGTGAAGAGTTCATTTAGGAAAGTGACATCTGAAATACGACGTAACGTTAGAAGAGCTAATGATTTTCTGCTTAATTTCAACACCCACAGCAAGTTCAGGAAATAAAAGTTTAGTCAAGGCTGGGGATTTAGCTCAGTGGTTAGAGTGCTTGCCTTGCAAGCACAAGGCCCTGAGTTCGATCCCTGGCACCGCCAAAAAAAAAAAAAAAAGTTTAGTCAAATGAATTGTGCGGTTAACTTAGGCAAGACACTAAGTTGATATGAACTATTTAGATGTAAATTATTTTTTAGATATAAATTATTTATCCTATTAACCAATTTTGTTTTTAATGCCATGCAAGGCTCTTTTGTCATTGTGCCCCGTAAGGGCTTTCTTTTCAGAACAGTGTTCAAAATAATACTATTTACCTAGAGTGATTTTATCATTATTAACATACGCAAGTGTATAATTGATTAATTACAGCTCCTTATAGTCACTAAGCAAAAAGTTGGGAAAATTTTAGAAAATGGTAAAAAGACCCCAGAGAGGTTCTTTGTTCTGTGTCTGGGTGACGCCTTGCTCTGGGCAGACATTTCACATCCAAACGTGGGTTTCCCTCCCTCTGCCTTTTGTTCATGAGGACTTGGCCTGGGAAGTGTAAATTTCAGCTGTCTTGGAAGGAGGATTACAGTATGACATAAACTACAGAAAAGTAGTGTTTTCTGATATTTTCAGAAATATATTTTATCTTGCAGAACACAGGAAGAAAAGAAAATGATTGCAGAGAGATCACAGTCATTTGGTTCAGGCTTAAATAAATAAAAGCTTGATTAAAAAAATAAGACAAACTGAGGTCGTTGCTTAGTGGTGAAGTCCTTGTGTAGCATGTGCAAGGCTTTGGGCTCAAGTCCCATTACAAAAAAAAGAAAAGAAAGAAAGAAAAAGAAAAAAAGAAAAGGAACAAAATTTTTAAAATTTAAAAAGACCATTTTCTAGCTATTCTAAGTGGAATCTTACTGTAAGTGGAACCTTAAATTGATTGGGTGCTCTTCAGTAATTTCTTACTGTATGACCATTTCTTCACTTTCACATTTTTTTTTTCTGAAACAATCAGCAAATAATGTATTCATCAAACTTAAGAGAGTCCCCAGACAGAATTTCTCTCTCTCTGTCTCTCTCTGTGACACTCTCTTTCTCTCTCTCTCTCTCTCTGAGGTAGATAATTGATCATTTTCAAGCCAGTTGGCTGACAGCGGGTCAGTGAGACTACAGCAAGGAGCCGGGCTATTTTGTACTGGTATTCATCAAAAGAAATGAACGCATCAAGGGAATCATTTGACACTAAATAAATAAACTCCTTTACCAGAACATTATCACAGGATCAAAATGTCCTGCTTTGGGAAAAAAGGGACGAGCACAGTCTATCTTTACAGTAACGGCGGGGCACCATTATGTAGTTTGCAGTGGTCTCTTTCAGCTGATGGTTTTTCTCTTAGGATTAGACATACATGCAAAATGTTGTTAAAATTAACCACGGCAATCGCAGGCGCAGCTTAATAAGGGAGCCTGTGCCCAGCACATAGGAAGCCTTAGGTTTGATCTCCAGCACTGCAGAAAACAAGAGCAAAACCAGACAAAAACAACACACACACCCCCACACAAACATGCACAACTAACCACAGATAATATCACCAGTGAGCTCTGTGATCAGATCCACTGATCATTACATGCTGGGAGTCCCAGAATTTGAAACACTTTAACAAAGTCATAGGCTAGTCAGTGTTACTTCACAATACAGGCTAATAAAGAAATAAATCCAGTAAGATCATAAGAACATTGTATCGCATTTTGAGCCGTACGAGCTAGGTGTTTACATACACTCTTTTTGGTCATGTCATTCTTACAAGCAGCGCAGAATGGTTTATTCATAGGTTTTCTCCCCAGACCGCACAGGTAGAGATGGGAATCGACTGTAATAAAAACTGTGTGATACAAGTGACTGCTGTACAGTCATTGACAACTAAGAAAATAGGAACTAGAAGGATGCTGCCAATAAAAGAAATTAGGAAATTGGAGGCGAATGAAAAGAGAATAGACAGCAGCGGTGTAGTCGACTCGGTGTGTACCAGTGTCCAGGAGCGGCTTCTCTCTGCCGGCTGCCAGAAAAAGCCCGCCCCGAGCCAGGGAGTTTTGCAGAGAGAATGCTTTTAATCCCGCCAGGCAGGCGAAGTGGGGGGAGCCCCTGGACTCACAGGCCCCTCCCAGGGTCTAGGGGCTTTGACGGGGTGGGAAACAGGGCGGCGTGAGGGGTGAGTAAAGGCCATCGGAGATGAGGAAAGGGGAAGTGGCGGGGTCCGCTCAAGCGCGGACAAACTCCATAGCGCTTCCGAGGTGAGAAACGGGTCTCGACTTGACCCGAGTGTGGGATTTTCGGCCGTCCTGGAAAGGATGCGGAGCAGCGCTTTTCCGCGGGTCCCCTAGAAAGGGAGGGGGCTGGGTCCCAGCCAGTTTGAGCCAGATAAGGCTTCTTCCTCAAAATTCCTTTAAAAAAAAAAAAGGCTTAAAACAATCGTTACCAAGGTGACCAGGCAGTGGAGGGTTTTTCTTTAGGAAAGCTAGCAGGGGTCCATTCAGGTTTTCCTACTTGAGTTTCAAAAGAAAGGAGGAGCTCTTTGATTTTTTTAATTTTAACGAGCTAGTGTGGGTGACTGGAGCAAACTTTGTTAATTTCCTTACAGGAACCCAGTTGAGATGGGAAAAGGCAGATTTCTCTCCGCGCCCTTGCAGTATTCTCAGCGTTTCACGGATGGCACCAGACTGAGGATGTGCCCCGACACCAGGCAGTTGTTCATTTCTCTGTAGTTAGCAACTGGTTGTACAAAACAGCTGAATTCTGATTCTGATCCCGTCTGTCTGGAAGTGGCACCGACCCGGGGTTCAGGGCTCAGCTCCCCAAGGGCTACCCACCGCGACCCCTGCTTCAGACGCCAGCCGCAGGTTGTCACCTGTGCGTGTGACCGGGTTGTAAACCAGGGTTTCCATGACTACCCTGCGGATTCCGCAGTTTACTAGAATAGCTTAGAGTAAGGGGGAAACAGTTTACAAGATTATCATTAAAAAAACAAAAACAAAAACAAAAAAACTAGGAGGCAGGCAGCTGAGGAGCTGCCATTGGTGTAGGTTTGTCGAAAGTGGCCCAGAGCTTTGTGCCCCATCTAGGCGCCAGGACCATCATCTGGTCCTCCGCCTGCCATGTGTGATGACTGAGTCGTTGCCCATGAGGAGCGAAGTCGGAGTGCAGCCCCTAACCCTCCTCAGAGGTTGGCTGTGAGGAGCAGGCTGTGAGCAGGGTTTGTAATGAGCACAGTCCTGGGAATGCCTGGGAAGGCGCCCAGAGAAGTGTAGGGGTGAGGAGGTGGCTTTAGGAGTGGAGAGCCGGTGTCCAGTGACTTTGGGACCTGGCAAAGTGGCGCGATGGGACCTGCAGGGCAGTGGCACAGTGCAGGCTGCGGACTTCTCCAGGGGGGACCTTGTTAGCCTCACACCACCCCAAGGCAGACCCCATCCTGCTTGGTCGAGTCTGGTCCTTTCCAAAGGGCTTCAAAACTGGAGACGGATTGGTGACTGCCGATGGCAGCCCTGAACAGCCAATGTAGCCTTACCAAATCTGTTTTAGGTAAATAATTCAGGGCCTGTAATCGCCACCTAACCACGTTATCGGCTGGGAAAATCTGCTGGAGAAGATAGTGTTTGCTTTGTACCAAACGGAACAGTCAGTGCTGGTGTTCTGTGAGTGAATTCTGCCGAGCCTGCAGGCAGTCCCTCCAGTCCTAGTCCCAGGTTAGGGTGAGGGAATTAGTCCTGCCTCCTTCTGGAATGTTAGTTAAGTCCCAGATCCATCAAGTTAGATTGATCTCTCTCCTCTCTCTCCCCCTCTCTGTCTCCCCCTCTCTCCCTCCATCCCCCTCTCTCAGTAGTGAGGATTCAACCAGAGCCCTACACAAGGTAAGCAAACACAGCCCTTATTACATTTTATTTTGAGACAAGGTCTCCCTACCTTGGCCAGGCTATCCTCAAATTTGCCATCTTGTTGCCTCGACCTCCTGAGTAGCCGAGATTATTACAGGCCAGTGCCACTTAATTAGATTTTTTTAAGGACAGGATTTTGCTGTGTTTGTTGTCCCTGCTGGCCTTGAACTTGCTATGTAGCTCACCCTGGCCTCAAACTGAGACCTTCCTATGTTCTGGAATTATAGACTTGCACCCCCTTGCCCAGCTCAGGGAATTAGATTTTTTTTTCCTTTGGTACTGAGGATTGAACCCAGGGTCTTCACTCTGAGTTACCTTGTCAGCCCTTTCTGTTTTTTGAGACAGGTTCTCTCTAAATTGCTAAATTACCCAGGTTGGGTTAGAATTTCCCATCCTCCTGAGTCAGCCTCCTAGAGTGCTGAGACTATACCCAGCTGGAATTAGAATTTTGAAGAAATAATTTTTAAAGAAATAATTGAATAGGCATTCTAATTTTCTCTTTAAGTCCTTTAAAATGTGTGTGTGTGTTTGTGTGTGTTTCTGGGGATAGAACTCAGAGTCTTGTGCATGTTAAACACAAGCTTTAACACTCAGCTATACTCATAGCTGAAAATTCTGTTATTTTGAATGCAAGAAAAGTCAAAGTGTGGACTATGGTTGAAGCTCAGTGGTAAATCGTTTGTCTTGCAACACACACACACACACAAAGAAGAAAAAGGAAAGAAAAGAAAATCAAAGTGCGCTGAACTCAAGGTACTTATGACAGCTCTCATACTATCAGTGTTACTATTCTTCAGTGATTTCAAAGATGAACCTGCGTCGCCATCCCTCTCCCTTTGAACTAGTAATTCCAGGAGTCATTCAGCATCATCTCAGAGAATCAGGCTGTGGGGCTTGAGGTGGTTTATTTGTCTGACTGCCTTTGAGAACAATTGTGATGAACAGAAAAGATACAGGAAACTGATTTAAAAAGAGAATCTTTAAAAAGAAATATTGTATCAAGTGTTTTGTTACAACTTGTTCCAATGTCCCTTCCAGGGAATAAATCACTTGTATTATGTTTCAAGGAAGGTGTTATTGTATGACTTGTGTAAGTGGCAACATTTTCTGATTAGATTCGTGAACTGGAGGACCCCAGGATGCACTTGGCTTTTGAGTTATCTAAAGTATCAAGGCTGCAAGTGTGGTGGTGCACGCTTGTAGTCATAGCTACTCAGAAGGAAGAGACATCAGGATTTCAAGTTCAAGGTCACTCTGGGCAACTTAGTCAGACCATCTCAAAATAAAAAATAAAAAGGGCCGGGGATATGCTCAGTGATAGAGCACCCCCACGTGCAACCCTAATTACTACAGAATGCCTCTGTCCATGCTTTCCATGAACTACCAGCCACCCCGGTACCCAACGACCTTTAGAAGATCACTTTCATTTTTCTTATATACTAGACCTTTGTTTCTGGGAGGTGGTGATTAGCATCAAATATGGAAGAAAGATATTAAGTAAATTCTTCTTTCTTGGATATCATCTTTCATACCTGTGTGTCTTAGTATGCCTGGCAAACCAAACTGGGGGGTGATTAGAACAATTAGTGTGGCAAGCGGGGTATTTGGATCAGGATGGAGGTGACCGTCTGTTGTGCTATGATGACTGCCAAAGTGTGCTGCATAGAACACTAAAGGGAGTGTTTGTTTTAGGAAAAAACACTCCTGTTTTATGAGAACCATAAAGGCTGAAAGATGCCTTGAGACGGAAGAAAAAGGCAGACAGGTCTGGGACTGCACAAAGAGCAGCTTACTGGGGACTTAGAACAAATATGTGTCTTGGTTGGCAGTAAGACAGGTGGACCCCGGTGCAGCAGAACAGGAGGGAGATTTTATGTAAAACTAGATGAATGTGGGCTGTGGCCAATCTGAACGCATCAGCCTTCTCCAAATAGCATCATCATCTCCAACATCAGCTAGGAATATGGATGTCAGTGGCATTCACATGACGCTCGGTTGACCTTGTTCTGTGGGACAGGGATGCATGCCAGGGCCACCTGTTAGGCAAAATAGTGGTTTCCACCAGGAGTCATGGTAAGCAGGGCTGTTTGGGGGGCATCGTACAGGTCCCAGCAGCAGCATCTGCCGCCTGTCACCTTCCAAGGGAGGGGAAGTGCTGTGCTATTGCTGCTCTCTGTCCTTTGTGCTCAGGTGCTCAGAAACGGTTTGTAGAAGTACTAGAAGTACGCAGCCAGGGATCCTCGGACTTCATTCCTGCACTCTCCTCATTTGCCAGCTTGTTATATTAGCCCAGTGAGCTCAGGAAAACACTGTAGTTTATTTACTGGCTTCCAGGTTTGTTACAAAGGCTAGAACTCAGGGCTGGGGGAAGCGATGCCTAGAGCGAGCTGTATGGAAGAGACAAGCAGCCTCCGTGCCCCTTCTCCGCGGGCCTTGGGTCCGGTGCAGTCCTGTGGGTGGCACTCCAGGAGTTTTAGAACAATTTGGGTTAGATTTGGCACCGTCTCGTGTGGCTTACGGTGGGCAGACTCAGGAAGCCTGGTATCGCAGAGCG
Source organism: Hystrix cristata (assembly GCA_004026905.1). Lineage (NCBI taxonomy): Eukaryota > Metazoa > Chordata > Mammalia > Rodentia > Hystricidae > Hystrix > Hystrix cristata. Next base: position 11,294 of record PVJO010031243.1, read on the forward strand.
GAGCGTGCGGTAGGTAGAGTCTGCCCTCCTCTTCTCTGTAAATGCCGTGCCTGTCTCTCACCCTGGAGCGCTTTGGCCAGCTACTGCCCCGTCTCTTAGGTTCAGTCCATTCTTGTCTTGGAACTCTTGGCGGGTCCATGCACCCCGTTTCTGTGTTTGAACACTCTGTGGTAGTGCAGGTGGCACTCTTGGTGGGGGGGTCCTCCCTGGGTTGGGGCTGTGCGGCGTCCTGTGGGGGGCCTCTCCTCCGCAGCTCAGAAAGGATTTGGCCCCTCGAGCTCCCCCTCGGAGGCTGGCAGCACAAGGCAATTCCCAACAACAGCAACAACGATGACAACTACACAGGCACTAGCCATCAGCAGGCAGCTTGCTGCACCAGCAGTGCCCCCTTGGGCAGTGGTCACGGTCCTCAGGGACAGCTACTAAGCCTGGAGCAGCCAAAGGGCCCCAGGACCGTCTGGGTCCAGCCACCCCGCTTGCCATGCCAGTTCTACCCAAGTCCCTCGGGCAGGACTTGACTTGGGAAGGGACAGATAAGCCCTGAAAATGGTGGCCGGGGCCTCAGGAGCTTTTTACCACACGCTCCGTCCCCTGGATGCAAGGTGCCTTGAGGGAGGGTGAGGGCAAAGTGAAGAGCGGGTGAGGGAGGGGATGGTGAATGGAGGGAGCCTTGCTGAGGTTTTCTAGGGAACAAAAGAGTGCGATGAGCTTAGCCAGGTGTGTGGGTTTCGTTCTCTGTCCTTTTTTTGTTCAGGATTTTTTTTTATTGTAACAAAAAGCCCCCACTTAACAAGAGGGTTATTGCATGCTAACCTTTTCTGCTTTGTCTTCTTTTGTCCCTGAGACAAGTCCCACTGTGTTGCCCAGAGTGGCCTTGAACTCCTGATCCTCCTGCTCAGCGCGCCAGGCCATAGTAACATTGTGAAGAGTGTGGTTCAGTAATGTTAAGCATGTTGGTATTGTTGTACTGCCGGTCCTCAAATTTCTCGTCTTGCAGATCTGAAGCTTTATAACCAGTAAACCCAGATTCCCCTCCTCTAGTCCTCCGTACATTCTTTTCTATTGTGTCTACGATTCTGACTACTTCCGATCCTTTCTAGGAGACAGCGTTTCTCCTGCTGTGACTAGCTATTTGTTTTGATCACCTCCGTACCATTTTCTGTAACACTGTCCAATTCTACATGCCTGCCAGCAGTGCTCTTGGATTTCTGCTTCTCTATATCCTTGCCATCACTTGCTGCACTTTATTCTTTTTTTCTTGGGTAATAGAGATGTTACCGGTGGGGCTGAGGATCAGTACACACACATTTCTCGGGGTCTGCAATTCTTAACACACTGCATTGAAAATGTAAACTGTGCAGCTGTGACTTTTTTCTAAACAGTTATTCCAGTGGTCTCCTAGCCTAAAAGTTGGAAGCAAATTTTCCTTAATAGCACATCAAGTATCAATCCTTTAAATGTCGATAGATCGTTAATTCACAATTCAATATCACAGACACTACATACTCAAATTCACAGCACTTTAACATCATCTTAATAGGAGAATAGGACTCCCACAAACTAACATATGACAGCCCACACACAATTGTCACAGGAGAACCCACATCGAGGAGAGATTTTCTTTAGTAAACAATTCTATTAAGAACAATATGGTGATGAAAGCAATTTAAAATGTTCAGGACATACTAATTGCAGGATTCTAACTCTAAATTGCCATTTAGTATGCTTTTGCTTTGCAAATATTAATTCATTTGAATTTTCTCTTGAGGTCACCTGACACTTTTTTTTTCTTTTAGCTCCCAAAGCCATGGTTCTTATATTCTGTCTCTTATTAGTAGGAAATGGGGGAGCAGTCAGGAACCCAGTATCCTGAGCCTGTGGCTTCTTTCTGGTACAGACTCCAACTACAAGAAAATTGGCCCCCGTTGTTTGGGATCCTGGGGGTGGAAGCCAGAGCCTGTCGTGCTCTACTCCACCTCACCATTTTTTGTCTTTAATTTAATTAATTAATTTATTTATTTTGTCTTTTAAAGGGTCTTTAGAATGACTTGTATTTCTGGGAGACTAAAGTATGTGTGTGTGTGTGTGTGTGTGTGTGTGTGTGTGTGTGTGTCCCCACATCCCGCCCCCAGCTATTTACCCACCATGCTTTGCTTCCAGTGAACTCAAGCAGCCCTCAGCCTCCCCTTGCCTCTCCACTGCCCAGTGTGTTACCTCCCCCCCAGGGGGTTCTCATTAGGGTTGAGAATGAAGAGCGACAGAAACAAAAGAAGACCTAATAAGAGACGGCTGACTTCAGCCTTGTTCCACACCCTCCCCCACCCCCAGGGTGGTACATTGGTTCCCCGCGGTGAGATTGTTCTTCTCCTCCAGGTTAGGACACACAGTTCTGCTCTGTCGCCCAGCTCACTGGTCCCAGGGGCCCTCGTCCTGTGCCCTTCTCACTGTGGGTGGTCTGATGCAGGATCCTCAGTTCTGCTGGGGTGTGGAGGGACCCCCCCCCCCCGCCTTGTAGCGCTGGGGATTGAACCCAGGGCTTTCACACTGAGCTACTTCCTCTGCCCCTTTTTAATTTTGCTTTTAATTTTGAGATAAGATCTCACTAAACTGCACAGCTGGGCTCCTATTTGCCATCCTGCTTCATCAGCCTCTCTTGGAGTGCAGGGATTAGAGATGTGGCTACCGTGTCCACGTCCAGAGGACCCCTGACTTTAATGTTATCTTCAGTCTATCGGGGACCTCTGTGTGGTCTCTTCTTGCTAGGCCAGGTGTTAGGGTTAGGGTTAGGGGACCGTGCTCTTTTTCAGAGAATTTATGCTGTACTGAGGACAAGGCAAGTAACAGAGGGAGACGCAGGGCAGTGTGAACCTCACAGGCAAGCTCCGAGGAGGGAGGGGGTATCCTCTTGTGCCCCTTGTGGTCAAGATCACAGGTCCTGCTTGCTGAATGTTGTTCCTTCCTCTATTTGGTCTTTCGAGGGAGAGCAGGAGATGGTGCTACTCAGAGGGGGCTCTGGGGGTGATCCTAGATGCTACGGTGACCTGCCGCAGGACACTTTGTTAGCCTGGCCTGAGGGTGCGAGCTGTGTCCAGGGGTCCTGTTCCGGAATTAGGAAGGGGTTACACCCAGATCAACCCATTGTGAGCTGAAATATGCGAAGTGGAAAATGGACTGAACGCACCCACTTACTGCACGGCGTAGCCTAGCAACGCGGCCGAGCATCGCCGTTGCCCTGGTGACGCGTGGCCGGCCGCGAGCTCGGCAG
>PVJO010031244.1:0-14551 GCA_004026905.1 Hystrix cristata
ATATAGCAACATCTAACATACACCAGACTTTCTGTGCAGTGAGTTTTCCATTAGTAGAGTGGTTTTTACTTTGTATGGTGGGGGGGTGAGAAGGATAGAGACAGATAGAGGTAATTGAAGAGAAATATAGTAGATGTAAAGCTGGAGGATAAAAGAAGATAACTTTAATGTTAGGAAAATGGAGGAGACAGGCTAGGGAGAGTGAAGGGTGAAAATACTGGAGCCAAGCAAAGAAAATCTAGATATTATTCGCTTGCATGAAAAAACAGAGAAAATAAAATCAGAAGAGCCAGTTGAGGAAGGAAAGAGAAAAATGAAAAAAGAGAGAATGATGCAGAAGACAATGGAAGTAGAAACCTAAACAGCAGCAACAAGAAAAAGAACAGATAGAGGGAGAAAAGCAAAAGATAACCAAATCAAAAAGGAAAAAGAAAAAAGAAAAAAATATATATAGAAAGACTGAAGTTCATCTAATGTTCACTGTACTTTGGTAATGTAACAACTTAATGTTGAACCTCAAACATCTAGAAAAAGAAAAACAAATCAAATCCAAGGCTCATTGGAGAGAGGAAATTATTAAAATCCACTGAAATTAATGCAATTGAGACTAAGAAAACAATACAAAAAAAAAATCAATGAATCAAAGAGTTGGTTCTCTGAAAGAATAAATAAAAAAGACAACCCCCAGCCACTCTTATCAAAAAAAGGAAAGAGAAGACACAAATCCATGCAATAAAAAATGAAAAGGGTGAAGTCACAACTGACCCAATGGAAATCCAAAGGATCATCAGCACCTACTTCAAGAACCTCTACTCAAACAAGATGGAAAACACTGAAGAAATGGACAGATTCTTAGAAAGATATGAACTACCAAAACTGAACCAAGAAGAGATAAATATTCTAAATAACCCAATGTCAGCCATTGAAATTGAAGAGGTAATTAAAAACCTACCAACAAAGAAAAGCCCAGGACCTGAGGGTTTCACAGTTGAATTCTACAAGAAATTCAGAGATGATCTAATACCACTACTCCTCAAACTCTTTAATGAAATTGAAAAGGTAGCACTACTTCCGAAGTCATTCCTGGAAGCAAGCAACACCCTGATACTAAAACCAGAAAAGGATCCAACTGAAAAAGAGAACTGCAGACCAATTTCCCTAATAAACATGGATGCAAAAATTCTCAACAAGATACTGGCAAACAGAATACAATGAACTATCAAGATTATACACTACGACCAAGTAGGATTCATTCCAGGAAGGCAAGGATGGCTCAACATACACGAATTAATATATGTAACACACCATATCAACAGAGTCAAAGACAAAAATCACATGATCATCTCAATAGATGCAGAAAAAGCATTTGATAAAATCCAACCCCCATTCATGATAAAAAAAAAAAAAACCCTACAGAAACTAGGACTATATGGTCTATATCTAAATCTGATAAAAGCCATCTGTGACAAACAAACGGCCAACATTACACTAAGTGGTCAGAAACTTGAAGCTTTCACACTAAAATCTGAAGCAAGACAAGGCTGTCCACTATCACCACTGTTATTCAATATAGTTCTAGAAACATTAGCCAGAGCAATCAGGCAGGAGAAAGAAATAAAAGGAATAAAGATAGGAAAAGAAGAAATTAAACTATCATTATTTGCAGATGACACGATACTCTACATAGAAGACCCCAAGAATTCCACCAAAAAACTTCTAGATTTAATAACTAAATTCAGTTGCGTAGCTGGATACAAAGTCAACACCCAAAAGTCAATAGCATTCCTATATACCAATAACAAACTCACTAAGAAAGAAATAACAGAAGATGTTCCTTTCACAATTACATCCAAAAAAATGAAATACTTAGAAATCTATCTAACAAAACAAGTAAAAGGTCTTTACATTGAAAAGTACAGTACTCTAAAAAAGGAAATTGAAAGGGATATCAGAAAATGGAAAGCTATACCATGTTCTTGGGCAGGAAGAACCAACATAGTGAAAACGGCCATACTTCCTAAATTACTCTACAGATTTAATGCAATTCCAATCAAAATTCCAATAACTTACTTCACAGAATTAGAAAATGCAATCATGAAATTTATCTGGAACCAGAAGAGACCAAGAATAGCAAAAACAATTCTGGGCAACAGGAATAAGGCAGGGGGCATCACAGTCCCTGACTTGAAATTATATTATAAAGCTTCTGTGATAAAAACAGAATGGTATTGGCATGAAGACAGACCCGAGGACCAATGGAACAGGCTAGAAGATGCAGAAATAACTCCAAGCACACTCAAATATCTCATCTTCGACAAAGGAGCCAAACACCCTCACTAGAAGAAAGATAGCCTCTTTAATAAATGGTGCTGCACAAATTGGCTTACCACATGCCAAAAACTAAAACTAGATACATGTCTCTCACCATGTACTAAACTAAAATTGAAGTGGGTCAAAGGTCTAAACATTAAAACAAAAACATTAAATTTACTGGAGAATAGAATAGTAAGAACCCTCAAAGACATAGGGATAGGAAAAAAAATTATGAACAGAACCCAGACTGCACGGGAAAAGATACAAAGAATCAGTGTGTGCAACCACATCCTATTAAAAGACTTTTGCACAGCAAAAGAAATCACCAACAGAGCGGGATAAAACCCCATTGATTGAGAAAAAAAATTGCCAGGTGAGGGGCAGAGATGACAGAAACCCAGCACTACACTTAATCTTGCATCTTGGCTTCCCTCATCTTGCTGATCCAGAACTCACAAGTTGAATGGGAACCTAAGGAGTAAAAATCATTACTCATCCTATAGTGAGGCCCATGTAAGGGACCTGCTGGCTCCAATATTTTGTTCCTGAGAGGCTAGATCCAATAAGTAGAGTACAGTAGAGACATCATGCAGGAACATGAGTGTTTGCCACAAGCACAGGCTCCAAGCCCAGCCAGAGATATGGAACCAAGAGTGCTCTTCAGGACAAATTCATCTCACTTGGTAGGCCCCAACAGGCCTTAGGAGGGGCATTTCCTGCATCTCGAAAACCCCCTGGCATCAAGAACCTTGAATATCATCCTATCAGTGTGCCAAATCCTGAATCCCTGCATCAAGAGAGCTCTGTCTCTGAGGGAAGAATTTCCTTTTTGCCCTCTCTGAGCAGGCTGCAGATCCTTCCAGCCTGAAGCTTCTGCTAGCCAGAATAAGGAGATCTGCAGACCTCCCAGGAAAGGCTTTCGCTCTGGGGCAGGGATTTATTCCCTGACAGCCTGGATCTAGGCTATAGACTACATCAAGAACCCACAGTTTCCCCGCACAAACAAGGTTCTCAGGGCACTGCAGATACAAAGGTGACTGAGACAGAACAGGCACCCTCAGTAACCTCAGCACAGTGGGTCAGGTCTAAGCACAACCCATTACTCACACCACAGAAAGAGGAGGTAGAAGTTTTGGAGGAATGGGGGGGCACCTGTCAGCTGCATCTAGGAGGTCACTGGGGGATAGAGGATCATCTTCAGACAGCTATCCCAGCCTACGTCTAAGATGGAGATTTAGGGTCCTGCAGCCCAGATGCCTACTGTCTAGACACGCTTGGGAGAAGTGCCTGACCAAGGCAGGCAGTACTGAGCTCAGCCTGCATCCTCCCAAACCAAGACCAAGTGTCATAGTCTCCCTGAGAACTTTCATGTCCAGGGCTCCACTCCCACTAGGGAGACTAAATAAGTGCCTTAGAGAGATGAGGGGCCATGATGAGGGCTGGGACCTCAGGAACCTGCTCAGGAATGGGATGATACAGAGAGTGTCCAGGAGTAGAAGTGTAATGGTTGGGTAGAAGAGAAGTTAGAAAAGGAGAGAGGAGGAGAAGCTGTGTCTCTTAGGTCTCTCTCTGGCCCTCTGGCTGGATGTAGGAAAATATGATGAATGTAAATTCAGAACTGGTGCCTCACTAATTTATTGAAGATATTTATGTCTGAGGTAATTCATTATAAAGAAAAAGGATCCCATTTGGACCTTTGCTGGGGGTTCTGGATGACAATAGCTGGGAGCATGTGGGAGAACAAACTACTCAGCTCATGGCAAGGAAAAAAAAAGAGAAAGTGCCCAGTGTCCCATAATCCCCTTGGAGGATCTCCACCCCACAGTGACCTAAGAACCTCCCACCAGGACCCACTTTTTGAAGCATCTACCACCTTCCAATAGTGTCACACTGTGGACCAAGCCTTTAAAATACTAATATTTGGGGACATTCAAAATCCAAACTACAAAAGCTGTGTCCCCCAGTCAGCTGTCATGTCCTGGTCACACCGGCACTCCACAGTCCCTCTGACGCTTCTGTGGTTGGGCCGTCAGAGCCCAGAATAAGCTGTAGGACATAAATGTGAAATTCCAGTCCTAAACAGTGAGGGCTATGCCATTCCCTGCAGAGTGACACTGGCCTTGGCTGGGCTGCTGTGGGATCCCTACCCCTTCTCTGTATCCATGAAGAGGTTTCTGGGGAATTATTTATATTGCGACCATTTTCTGCATACCTAACTCTAGGTTCTTCCCTTATCTCTGTTCTTGTTCCACCTAGAACAGTCCAGCCCTTTTCTGCCACTGTCTTCACAAGGCCCCCTTGTCCTGGTCTTGGTGGCATATCTTGTCTCAGACATTCTGATTAGAGAAAGATCCCCTGCCTTTCACAACTCAGCCCCCACTCAGGTCTCTGACCCCTTGTAATCTCCTTTCCTCTGTAGCTGTTGAAGCTCTGCCCTGTGTTTGTCACTACCCTAGAGAAGGAAACTGGATTGGGTTTAACGAAGCTGAACAAGGAAGGGAGAAGTACAAGTGAGAAGGTGTGTGGCTAGAAGACAGCAGCAGATGAGGGAACAGGGTGGGTGAAAGAAGTGGTAAGATTTCAAAGGGCTCTTTGGGCCACACCTGTGGCCTACAAAAGGGGCACAAAGGCATAGTAAGAGAACATATGGATCACACACTTTGGTATAAATCAGACACTACAATTTATTAGTACCTTAATGATTATCTCCATTAAGTATCAAAATGACCCTATGTGAAATGTGATCTTGAGTACATGGGCAGAGTAGAGGCTAGGCACTTAGGTCAGCTCTTATTCAGATGAATCATGTGGCTGTCATCATCATTTAATTGCTGGGGGTCTTAGCTCCACTGTAAAAGTCTAAAATTTTAGTGACTATGTAAAGAGGAACAAATGTAAAACACCTGATATCATGGAGGACATATAAAAGCCCCTCTGTAGTCCTTATTTACCACTATCATCCCCATTATATTTATAATAAAACAAATATCTTCAAATTTAAAAGTTTTGCACAGCAAAAGAAACCACCAACAGAATGAACCAAGCTACAGAATGGGAAACCATTTTTACTAGCTACTCCTCAGAAGGACTAACATCCAGAATATATAAAGAACTTTTAAAAATGAGACCTCTCAAATTTAAAGACCCAATCCAAAAATGAACATCTGAAATAGACACTGAATAGACACTTCTCAGATGACGAAGTACAAACAACAAATAAATATATAAAAAATTTTCAACATCACTGGTCATTAAGAAATGTAAATTAAAACAACACTGAGATTCTACTTCACTCCAGAAATATTGGCTATCATCAAGAAATCAACCAAAAAAAAATTCTGACAAGGCTGTGGGGATAAGGAATCTTTTTCTACTGTGGGAGTGTGAATTGATACAACCACTATAAAATCAGTATGAATATTCCTCAAAAAAACTAAATGTAGAGAGTCCATTTATCCTAGCTCAGCCCCTTCTAGGGATCTTCCCAAAAGAGTTAAAAAGTATCATGCCACAGTGCTATATGCATACCCATATTTACAGCAGCACAATTTATAATAGCTAAATATTAGAAACAGCCCGCATGCCCATCAATATCTGAGTGAATAAAGCAAATGTGGTACTTATATACTATAGAGTACTACTCTGTGATAAAGAAGGATAAACTTGAGCCATTTTTTGGTAAATTGATGTACCTGGACATCATAATGCTAAGTGAAGTAAATGAGATACCAAGTTTAAATATCATATTGTTTCTCTCATGTGAGAAATTTAATTAAGATACATAACTTTATCAATCCAGGTTCTTTTTATCTGGAGCAAAGAATCTAACAAATTGAGCAAAAAGCAGTGGCAAAGTATATTTGCAAAAGTAAAAGTGAAGAGTGAGGGAGAATCTGGCCCTGCAGAGTGAGCTTAGGGTGAGTAAAAGAGGAAAAAGCAAGGCTAAAACTGAATTTACTTGCTGGGGCTACACTAGAGTTCCCTGACCACAGTAGCCAACAAGTGGATCCTGTTGTATGGTATAATGGAATACCTGGTAAGACAAATTCTGTTATGCCAGTAATTATAATACTAAAAGATCCCAGTCAATTTCCTAAAAGAATACAGCATCTAGCCAAGGAGGAGTCACATAAAGGCCTCAAGCCTCTCATAGACAAGTTTCTCAAATACAGCCTTCTGCAGCCTTATCAGTCTCCTTGCAATCTCCCTGAGGTAAATCCCTCAAGAGAATACTGAATGGTACAAGACCTCTACCTTATTAAGAGGCTGTCATTCTAATTAATTTTCTAGTAGCAGATTCCAGGGGACACTAATTGGTTCTCAGTCTTAGATTTAAAAGGTACATTTTTCTCCATTCTGCTACACTGACTCCCAATTTCTGTTTGCCTTTGAATGGGAAAATCCCACTTCAAGAGAAAAGCAGCAATGTACTTGGACAGTTCTCCAACAAGTCTTTATAAACAGTCCTCACATTTATGCTCTGCCACTAGAGAAAAACTTGAGGAATTTAAAGTTTAAACAGGGAGCCATCCTACACTATAAAGATGACATGCTAATTTGTAGCCCAACTTATGAATTATCTAACTATACCATTGTACAGACTCTCAACTTTCTAGCTAAGAAGGGATATAAAATCTCCCAAGAAAAAGCTCAGATATCACTCCAAAAAGTTCAATATCTAAGATATATTCTTACAGCTGGGGAATGACAGCTGTCTAGGGACAGAATCCAGGCTATCTGTGATCTTGGGCCTCCTGCCACCAAAAAACAGCTTCGTCCCTTCCTGGAGATGGCTGGCCTTTGTAGGATCTGGTTACCTAATTTTGGACTAATGGTGAAACTTTATATGAGGCTATGAATGGCCATAAGCCTGTGCCCCTGGGAGGGACAAAACTTAATAACAATGCCTTTGTGGAAATGAAGCGCACCCTTAGGCTCCAGCACTGGGAATACCTAACTGAAGAAAACTTTTTTTCTGTGTATTAGAAAAGAGGAATCACATTGGGGTTTTGACCCAAAAGCTAGGACATGAACCCTGCCCAGTGGCATACTTTTCCAAGAAGTTAGGTGGAGTGGCTTCTCAATGGCTACCCTGCCCGAAATCAGTAACAGCTACAAGCTGTACTAATGGAGGAAGCTGCCAGGTTAACTTTGGGGCAGAGATTAGAAGTCCTAACTCCCCATAATGTCAGAGCTATTCTGGGGACAAAGGTTACTTGTGGTTAAAGGGAATGGCTAAGTATCAGGCCATACTCTTAGACACCACTGAGGTTATTTTTAAAATTCGAACTACCATTAGCTATGTTTCTTCGATGTCTACAGGGATATAATTTAGCCAGTCTTGTGAATGGGTCATCTCCCAGATTTATACAAAGAGACAGGACATCAGTGATCTGCCCCTCCAACACTGTGAAGAAGTGTGGTTCACTGATGGAAGTAACTTTGTCCAAGAAGGACATTGAAAGGGAGGTTATACAGTTGTCAGTTAACAACAGGTCACTGAAGCTAAATGTCTTCCTCCAGGAACCTCTGCTCAAAAGGCAAAGCTAATAGCTCTTACACAGGCATTGATATCAGCAAAATTCAGAAAGTTAAATAGCTATACGGACTCCAAATACAACTTTCTGGTACTATATGCTATAGTACCTCTATAGGAAAGAGGCTTACTCACTAATAAACAATCATTTATTGAGCACAGGCACGAAATTCTACAACTCCTAGAGGTAGTCTATCTTCCCAAGCAGATTGCAGCCATGCACTGTAAATGGGACCAAAGAGACAAGTCTAGAATTCCTTGAAAAGTCAAAGGCTCAGAGGGAAACAAAAGGGCAGCCTTACAGATCCTTAAGACTTTAGCCTTCTTCCCAGTTCCTGAGTGTCTTAGTTACTTTTCTCTTGTTGCTGAGACAAAATACCCAACTCCAAAGTTGAAGGGGGAAAGGTTTATTTAGCTCACAGTTCGTAGTGGTTTCAGTTCACAATTAGCTGAATCCAAAGCAGAGTAGTATGGCAGACAGGGAGAAGGCAGCACGGCAAGCAAAGTGTTAGACAAGTGTCTTTCTCTCCCTTACATCTTATCCAGGCTACCTGCCTTAGGGTGGGTAGCACTCCCACCCTTAATCCTAGCACTCTTAATCTTATCACATCCTTGATCCCAGTAGAACTATGCCAAACCAATCAGTGGACTAATTTAGTAATCACACACTCTAGATCATATGAGGCTTTGGGGGGGACATCTAGACACTGACCATAAAACTGAGGAACCAGTAAAACCACTCTAAATTCCCCAGGAAAATAAATGGGCTTAAGGACAAGGGGGTATTAAAAGGAGACTCTGGTGGTATTTATGAAACAAACTGGTCCTTCCTCAAGGGAAACAGTGTAAGACTAAAAAAAAAAAAAAAAAAAAAAAAAAAAAAAAAAAAAAAAAAAAAAAAAAAAAAAACACTTCATGATGCTTTTCATATGGGAAGAGATGTTACATTGGAAATGGTCTCTCAAGATTCTATGGGACTAAGACTAACGGCAATTACCCTGCATGTCTGCAAAGCTTGCCCACTCTGGGCCTATGATAACCTGGGAAAGCCCAAACTGCTTCCTTTATTAGAACCTGTACAGAGGAGAAGGACATACCTTTGGGAGGACAGGCAATTAGACTTTACTCATATGCCACCATGTGGAGGATTTAAACAGATGTTGGTCCCCATAACTACAGGTTGGACTGAAGCCTATCCTGAAGCCTACCCATTCAGAAAAGCAGGTAGCCAAGGTGTTTCTTTAAGAAATCATCCCTAGATTTGGACTACCCAGTCTCTCCAGAGAGACAATCGACTTTTTTTTACCTCCCAAATGACTCAGAGGATGGCAAAGGCTTTAGAAATAAAGTACCACCTCTATTCCTCCTGGTGGCCTCAGTCTTCTGGAAAGGTAGAGCCTACTAGAACCTAAAGGAAGCTCTGGAAAAACTTTGCTATCACCTGAAGAAGAAAACTACTCCTGTGAGCTTCTGGAAGACTTGAGATTTCCCTTCAAAAAGCAAGACTCCAGTTCCACTACAGAAAACATGGAAATCTGACCTGCTCCTCATATTTAGGCTAATAGTGAAGCTCAGTGCCCATTAACTCTTTTCATATTGTCTTTTGACAGGTTTTTCCCTCTTCAACCCAGCCAATGGGCCATACTGTGTGCTCTCCCCAAGGTAGTTGGACAGCACATAATCCCCAGTAGGTACAGTCTACAGCCCCTTCTGGGTTGAAGAAGCTATAGAAGACAGAGAACTCCACTCCCTCAGCAACCTATAAAGAATTATGTATATTTGTGTCTCTCTAGGGGACATGAGGTAGGAGATTAGGGCCTGGCAAAACTGACTGAAGAAGTAGGCATGGCCTATTAATTACAAAATCTCAGAGCACATGCTCGGAGCAGTTCCCAAAGCCCTGCACGTGGATTTCTTGCAAGAACTTAAGCAGATTTTCAATAGGATGGCCTAGAGCTGACATCAGCCTGAGGCATGGGATTCCAGCACCACCTCTCAGGACCTGCATGTAGAAGGTCCTGTGAGTTTCCTCGAGATTTGGACAGTATAAAAGGACACAGACACCAAGAACAGCTTGCCATCATGGTTTTCCTCATGATATTCTGCCCTGCATTCTCCAGTTTCTCCCTCACTCTTCACTTTTACTTTTTCAACTAAACTTTGCCACTGTTTTTTAAAAGAATCAAAAATAAAATAAATAAAAAAAATTTTAAAAGTAAAAAAGCAACTGCCATACTCTGCTCCAGAATCACAAGTTTGAACCTAGCCTGGGGAACTTAGTGACTTAGCAAGATCCTTTCTCAAAATAAAAAATAAAAAGAGCCAGGGATGATATAGCTCAGTGTGAAGGACTTAAGTTTAGTCTCCATTACCAAAAAAAAAAAAAAAAAAAATCATTTAGGCTTTGATTTTTATTACTTCATTCTTTATGTTTCCCTTGGGCTTTGTTTGCTCTTTTGTCAGTTTCTTAATTAGGCCATGAATTTGAGATGTTTTTCTTTTGTAATGTAAGTGTTGAAACCCTAAGCACTGTTTTAGTGACATACTCACTATTTTTCAGACTTGTGATTCTCCTGCCTCAGCCATACAGGGTGCGGGATTACAGGCATGCACCACCGTATTTGACTCTTTAAAAGAAAAAATCAATACAACTAACAAACCTTTCTCCATACTGACCAAAATGAAAGCAAAAGTAAGAATAATAAAGATAGAAACAGAAATAGGAAAATGCTGTTATTAAGTATTGTCCTTTCTAGGCTCTTACTGTCTTGTTCAAAGAATTGGGTGGAGTAATTAATGAGTGTGAGAGTGTAATGTCTGTTCAGGGCAAAATAAGAAGAAAAGAGGCAGCGAGGGTTGGTGGCAGACACCTGTAACCCCAGCACTCAGAAGGCTGCGGCAGGAGGACTGCCATGAGTTCACGGCCACCCTGGGCTATATAGTGAATTCAAATTTGGTCTGAACTACATAGCAAGACCCTGCCTCAAAAAAGAAAAAGAAGAATAGAAGCACAAAAGAAGTGCTGAAGAAAAAAGTGCTCCACATTGTGAGCGTAGGCAAGTTAAAGTAGGAAAAGAGGCACCCCCTGCAGAGTTCAGCAGGGTGGGCTGGTGAAAAGGCTCATAGAAGCCAGAAATGTAACAACCAGCATCTTTTATATCCTCTTTCTGACATCCAACCTAAGCTGTCTCATCAACCTGCTTGATTGCAAGATATTGGTAACAAGTGCAGGACTCAGAAGCTGCTCTGTGCCTTTCCTGAACTTCCATGGTTAACAAGTCTCCATGATTGATAGGTCAGATCAATTGCCCCAGCCACTCTGCCATGCCCTAATCTCCTGCCTCATTTCCCCTTGAGAGACATAAATCATAATTCTTTATGGAATGCTGAAGGAGTGGAGGTATCCTCAAATAGCTACCTCCTGCTGAAGAGGACCATAGGCCCTACCTACTGGAGATTATGTAGTCCCTACCTTAGGATGATGTGAATCTGTTAGGAGGCTGCGGAGGCAAAAGGATGTTAGATAGGCTACCAGTGCCTATCTAAACTGTGATGGATTAGGGGTCATTAGTGACTCTATCTCTACTCAAAGCAGAACTGGAATCTTCCTTTGTGAAGAAGAGCCTTAAGTCTTCTTCTAGAGGTTCATAGTAGTAGAGTCTTATTCCTGTGAAGATTCAAGTGAAAACCTCCCAGTTACAGCTTTATAGATTGTCACTACATCCCATGAGGAACAACCAGAATTGTCCCTCAGAAACTGGGAAAGCTAGGGTCTTTGAGGGACTGCAAAGCTGCCCTTCTTGCCTCTCTACCAGCCTTTTCATTTCCCAGAGACTTTAGGCCTCTCCGTTTGGTGTCCAATCCCAATAATGACAGCAATGACTTCTTTAGAAGACTATGTTATTTCATTCACCAGTATGTTAGAGCAAGAAAAGATTCTCTGATGTGCTTAACAAATCACCTTGGAACAAGTGTCCAAAACTACTTTGTTCACAAATGCAGCACAAACAACAGGAGAGATCTGAACACTAGAGTACCAGGACATTCAGGTTGTTTCAGCTTTGAAGAGTGGGGGGGGGGGGGATCTGAAGGCCTATTAAAATAAAGTAACAGTATTTTGAGAAGTTGCTGAAGATTCATGTGGTCACTGTATTTATTGTCTTCTTGTAATTTGAAGATATGAAGAAGAGGTTTAAAGAAAAAGTTAGAATGTTATTTGTGTAAGTCTCGTGAATGGACACGGATTGTGGTTTGGGAGCATGAAAACTGCTGAGTGAATCATGCAGCCTGTCAGTGTTCTCAGCCTTATAGGTAAAAACCAAAGCCTTTGCTTTCAGGGAACATGTGGGACTGAGGTTAGAGCCCCTCCTTGTCTCAAAATTCAGACAATTACTTTAGATTCCCTTTAGATTTAGGTGGGCATCTAAAGTAATTGTCTGAATCTAAAGTACTGCCTTAAAGTACCAAATCATTGACAGGATAATCATAAGAGATAGTGATTTCCAGGTGGTCAGAGGAGCCCTGGGAAGGCTCTGCCCTGATACACTGTTTCTTCAGTGGCTAAGGGAGACCCAGGTGTCTCCACCTTCCTCCCTAAGGAGTTAGTGGGTCATGTTATGGAGAGTACCAAGGTTGAGGACGCCACTGGAGGCTCCACTCTTCTAGGACAACACTGGAGACCCTATCAGAGCTTCAAGCAGAGACATCTGCTTTGTAAGTACTGAGTATTCCAAGGATGCTTTGTAAATTCATGGATCTCCCTCCTTCTGTAGGGGATGGCCTATGAAGGACTCCCTCCATAGTGAATATCCCCCCAAAAATCCCACAGATCCCAGCGACCTCACCATTAGGGCATATCCTTCAACAATGTGAAAGAGTTGACCCAGCTATACTACTCATATCGCAATAGTATGGTTCAGGTCCAGTATGAATTAGAGAATGGTGAGAGATGGGTAAAGGGTAGCAGTTTAAATTGTGATAGTATTTTGCCATTAGATTGTTCATGCCAAAAAGCATAGAAAGTGGAGTACAGTCTCTTATATTCAGTCTTTCGTGACTCTTTATCTCTGGAAAAGCCCAGAAACTATGGTAATTAGAGAGGCCCCTGAAGAAGAAGTTGATATCCTTGATGGTCCTGTCCTCAGGTCCTGTCTCTCAGGGGGACATGGGTTGCTCCCCTCTGTTTAATGAAAGAAACCACACCAGGTGGAGCGCTCAACCTCCTCATCCTCAAGTAGTAAATACTCAGGAACTCCACCAAATCCTTATAACTCAATTCTGGAAATGGCCTTTCTGTGTTCAACAATTGGGATGTAGAGGGCAATAAAAAGAGAGGGGCTGAGAAAAAAAGGCCAAAATTGTAACTGTCATGATTGGCAATGCTTTGAAAACACCCAAGTCATCTAAGGGAGGACCCAAGGACAATTTAAAAAGGGTTTTTGCTTTAAAAACAAGAAAACGGGACATTGGGCATACGACTTCACCAAGCCACCACCTGGGCCTTGCTTCGTGTGTCAAGTGGCTGATGTGCTTGCCTCATGGCACTGGAGGATTGACTGCCCCACTCTGAAAGAGGGTCTCGGCCAGCCAATCTGTGGATTGCTGTGAAAAGATTTGACTTGGGAACAATTGTTCTTAGTTCCTCTACTTCACGGCCCATAAAGGGAAACACAGCATAATCAGAACCCAAAACAAGCAAACTTTTCTGGTTAAATAATCCCTCTTTGGCAATTGTAGAAGTATGATGGGGGATGACTGACAGAAGACATGTTTTCTTGAAGAGAAATGTGGGTAATATCATTAAAGGGCTCTCATCTCAGACTCTGCAGCTTTGGATTTGTTACCTTCCACTACTGCAGAGCTATTATTTACATAACATAAAAGTAGATCCTCATCAACTTGTTCATGCTTTTTGTTACAAGGCAAAGTCTTTCTCAGAGAGGCTGCTGCTCTTTTTTGAAACACCTGTCTTATTCTCAGGTTGGTCTGACGCTGGCTTGTAGCTAGCACGGACATATGTTTCTTCAGGAAGCATATAACCTTTACTAAAACACTCTAGCAACTATTTTGCTCTCACTACATGAGGACTGTATGCTGATTTATTTTAAAACTGCTTCAATTTATCATCATACTGTCCCACAATAACATGAGTCAACTGTCTCATATACTGGCCTTCATGCTTAATTGTGGCTTGCTAAGCTGCCTTGTCAAAGCCACATAAGCCAGTCACACAGATTATGTACAAATAGGAATTTTCCCTAACACAATTAAATTTAAATCACAAAATGATCAAAAGCTATTTTGTCCTGAAACCTGCTCTAATGTTAAAAGGCATTTTCAGTTCAAAATGTAAAGATCGTTGATAGATTTGGTCATCAGGAAATGAAAACTTTTACTGGACATGGTCACTGTGTTTTAGAATCTAATATATTAAAAAAAAAACAAACAAAAATCAATATCACAGAAAATTAAATTGCAATTGGCTGGACTCTTGCTCAGGTACTGTTTATAGATTTTGTCCTTAACTTTCTACTCCAATCTTTTTTTTTTTTTTTTTTTTTTGTGCTGGGGATTGAACTCAAGGCCTTGCACTTGCTAGGTGAGTGCCCTAATGCTGAGCTAAATCCCCAACCCTGATCTTTTACAAATGTAAACAAATTCAGAAGAATAGTGAAAGGAATATCCTAGATGAAATTTTCCTGT
>PVJO010031245.1:0-14549 GCA_004026905.1 Hystrix cristata
AAAAATATATACAGCCCAGGATGGTGGGCATCTTAATCTCCCTTGGATTTTATAACAAAATAGCAAATACTGAGTGGTTTATAAACAAAAGAAATTTACTGCTCAAAGTGCTGACATCTGGCAAGTGTAAGGACCAGACACCAGAAGTGTCAGTGTCTGGAGAGGGCTGCCTTTAGTTCAGAGCTGTTTCCCTTTCACTATGTCCTCACATGGTGTGAGAGGTGAAGGTCTCTTAGGACTCTGTTTTATGACAGCATTGATATTACTCATGAGAGCTCCATACACATGACCAAATCATCTTATATTATCCAGTATTCTTATTTATAAGAAACCCATAATTTAAAGGATGAGTCATTTACTTCAGCTCAGGGTTTCAGGGGATGTAGTACATGGTCAGCAGGCTCCAGGGCAGAGTGTGGAGGAACAAAGCTACTTAGGTCTAGGTGGGTGGGAAGCAGAGCATAGGAATAGCACCAGAAAGGAAGGAGTGAAGGACCAGATATAGACCCCCAAATTCCACCTCCATGACCCTTGCAAACACACCCAGCATTGTGTTCCTTCAATCTCTTGCAGGATCTCCAAGTCAATTAAGTAGACACTACACATTAACCATCACATCTCCCAATCTCCCCATCTAAAAACAACAGTCCAGGTCTAGGATTTCAGCAGAGGAATTTGAGGGAAACATAAACATTCAGACTACAATAGCTGGTGGTGGAAGAGAACCCATCTGAAATGAGCCCTCACATCTCACAGAAAGGTCAAAACCCCCAAAAGCATGATGTGTGACTGAGACCAAATGAAGCCATGCACAAAATTGCCTTGCCGCCCTTGATAGCAGGCACCGCTTCTCCACATGTACTCAACTGCGGGAGGAATGCAGCAATCTCTGAGTAATAAAAAGTCAGGAGAATCTGATGTAAAGACTACGCACAGCTTCTCCCACACCAGGAAAATGTTAGCAGTGTTTAAACAAGAGCCTAAAAACTTAAGCTAAAAGTGTGTGACCAGAATCAGAATCTGTAACATAAAAAAGTTCCAGAATATGTACCATATGAGTGGGCTTTAATTTACATCATTCACATTTTTTTAAATCAGTTTTCTTATTTCTAATCCCAAACTCATGGCTTTTAAGTTTAATGAACTTATGCTTTTTGAGTTTATTTCCTGGAATAAAATAACCTTCTTAATACTCACTTTTCGGGAGCACTGAATCTAAACTTCAGTGTCCTCTTCAGTGAGCAGTTGATGGATGTTAATATCCTGTTTAATTTTAGCTGAATTTACCACTTTTCATCCTTAAAGTAATTATTTGAATTAATATTAATCTCTCACAAATGCCTGCCGACACACATACACTCTGACGTACATGGATAGTGTGCTCTGTGGGCTGAGCCGCTGGACAGTCAGATCGTGCAAACAGCCTGCAAACAGCAGACTCGGAAACGCTCGCTCAGCTGCCAAGGCAGGAGCACGGGGCATTCTATGCAGCTGAATGTGTAGCAGTTTGTGAACTCAACTAATTACTTGAGCTTCTGCATTGTTGGTTAATGATATCTTCAGAATGAACTAATTTGCAGCTTTAAATTGTTGTTAAATTCCAAATATGGACGAAGACGTCACTTTTTTATTATTTTTAATAGAATGACAGATAAACTTGTATGAATTTATTGTGCATAACATGATGTATGATGTTTTCAAGTGTATAAACCTTGTAACATAGTTAAGTTCAGCTAATTATCAAAGGTATTAACTCCCGTAGTTATCATTTTGTGATAAAAATACTTGATCTCGGGCTTGGGGATTTAGCTCAAGCGGTAGAGTGCTTGCCTAGTAAGCACAAGGCCCTGAGTTCGAGCCCCAGCACCCCCCCCAAAAAAAAAACCAAAAAAACAAAAACAAAAACACTTGATTTCCACTCTATATTCTCCAAGAATATGATCTACTATTATTACCTGTAGCTATCTTGCTGTACATAGATCCTGATCTTATTCTCCTTTCTAATTGTGATTTTGTGTCTTTGGACCAACATTCGGCCCTTTTATTCTCCCCTAACTGGCCTGGCCCTTGGTATCCACCATTTCATCCACCGTTCTCTTTAATAAGAACACCTGCATAACATGCCACATAGGGAGTATCACATTTAGATCACACAGTATTTGTCTTTAGGTGCCTGGATTATTTTGTTTATCATATAAATTGTATAACAGTGTTCTTGATAAATGTCATAAAAATAGCTTTTAGATAAAAGCATATTTGCAAGCAATCTTTTGTCATATTAAAGCATGTTTATGTATGAAAAATAATTTTCTTCACAAACCTGTATTCTACTTTACAATATAGAAGGGTAGATATATTGCTATCTTGATATTACAGAGTAAGTTCTTGTCATGTTTAAGATACAGTTACTTTCTTACATAAACCAGGAGATCAAGAAACAATTCATTTGAAGGTGAAAGGGAAAATTTTGAAATGCAAAGGGCACTGGGTTCTGAGAATTGACCTGGTTATGTCAACAATTCTTATAAATCAAAAGTGGGCCTTTAATAAGTCCATTAGAAATCTGGAAAGGAATTAAAATTGTATCCTGAAGTCAGGACATAATTTATGGCTGATAGATTCTACACTTTTCGTGTCTTGAAATACACCACACATGTGAATCAATAATTTTTAATATTTGGACACAGATTCTTATTTTCACTTTTTACTAAAATGCACTCAAAATACAATCAGCACACTTTCATTTTATATTCCAGTTAATCACACTTTTAACAACGTTATTGGTCAGAGCAATGAATTATGGCTAATTATATTTTGGTATCTTTAAAATATATATTCAGTTGAACATCGTTTGATACATTCATATGTTTATTATTCGCTACTCAAAATTTTATTTTGTTAAGGAGATAAGTACATAGTTGCAAGTTGCATAGAGGAAAAATTAGAAAATGCATATATAATAATTTTTGGCTCGTGAACGCTTCTGTTCGCAAAGAATTTGTTTCTCAAATAAAAGCGTTCGACAAAATTTTGCTTCCATTTACAAACTCCACGTAAGGTGACAAACACAACTGCAACCATCTTCCCCACACAAACAAAGCTGTCTTTTCCAAAATTGTAAAATAAATTAAGATTGTGAATCAAGGTACCACTGTACTGTAATATTTTTCAGTGTGTTAAAGTAGTTGCTGACGTGCAGTCTTTGCTTTCCTGTTTTGGGCTGAATAATTTACAGTAGAATATCTTTATTGCATTTTTCAAAAGTTTTCAAAATTTAATTAATCACTTTCTAAAATTACAGCATGATGTGCTGCTGTTAATATCATTGGTTGATTCAGGGCAAACTTATCTGCCAACATAGAAGAATCAGAAGAACAATAGGAAAACCAAATCATTTTTCTTCCTTCATGTGATTTCTACAAGCTTTCCTTAAGACTTCAGTTCCAGCGAGCATGGGATTATCTTGGTGATACGGTCTCTCACATGCCCATCATACTGAAGTGTGTGCTACAAAATACACTGATGCAAGGACTGTGGTTAATTCAGAGCAGGTTGTGAGTGAGAGGTAATGCAGTGAGTACCAAGCTTTGCTTCTGCATGGAAATAAGAGAAACAAGAGACAAGTGAGAAAATAGCATTTTAATGACAAACTCAGCTTAATGTGAAATTCTTCCTAATGCTGGCTTGTGTTATCTCTGAGTATTCTAAGTGAGATTATTATGTATAAATGGTTATATTTTTCTTGCTTGGTCCTTTATTGCTTTACTTTAGTCTATGAAAAGGAGACTGTCGATGCTGAAAAGTAATAATGCTATTAATATTATGTAAGATGGAGAACATTGTCAGAATTTTAAATCGGAAGTCATAGAAAGTACATGGAGATTTACATGATGCTCACATAGCAAAATCATTCTCCCAAAGTTGTGTGAGTTCATATCAAAAATATAAAATCAAAGAGATGATTTATAAGCCGAAACTTGTTTGCATTTCCTAAAGCATTTTAAGGCATCATTACAGATAATAGAAAATTGAAAGAAAAGAATGTGTTCATTCCGTTGTATTTGTATATAAATCTGTTCCTAATAGAAAAGATCTGCATCAAACATTACAGCTCTTCAATTTAAGATAGAGAAAATTAAAAGTCGTACTTAGATTATCTCTGAGAGTTTAGGAGCTGCACTGACTAAAGCTAATTTAGATAAAGAAATAACAAAATACATAACTGCCATTTGTTTCTAGGTCTATGCACATAGATCCTGCTAACGAGATGATAACACAGGATGCAGAAGGTGCTAAGATACCATTAACCACTTGAAGATTCCATTGGAAAAATTCCTGATAATAACACTGGCGTGGTTCAGACAAGTGCCCCTGCCCCACACAAGGGCTGTGTGTTAAAGGCTTGGTCCTCTGGGAGGTGATAAATCTTTAAATAAATTAGGGACTAGTTTAGGTTATGGGAGGGTGTGCCCTCAGAGAGGATGGAGTGACCGCGGCCTCTAGTCTCTTTCTCTTTTGCTTTATCTACCTGCTCATGAAGTACATACATTGCTCATCATGAGGTACTTACCTCCCCACAGGCCCAAAGTGATTGGGTCATATGACCTTGGACTGGGACTTCCAGAACTGTGAGCAAAACATTTTCTAGTTATAACTTAGTTGCTTCATGTATTTCAGTTCAGTACTGCACATTTGATGAACAAATAGTATTTGATTTTTATCTTGTTCTGTGCACTGAATTTCAGGGAATGCCATATACAATAAGATGATACAATAAGATGATAATCTTTATCAGTATTTTAAAGTAGCAAGGGCTATTATTGTTACCACTAGTGTAACTCTGAGGACAAAATATGTGAAACTTTGAGTATATCAGTTGCACATGACCTATCATGTTTCAGTTTCAGGACTAAGTCCCCTAGTTACCCAGATTCAATATCACAAAAGGAAGGATTTTCCTTCCCTCTGCAAGAACTTTGTTGTTTCCTTACTTGCATTAGCAGAGAATGTTAAGTAGCAAACAAGAAATTAATGTTAGCAGTTCTTAGTGTTCCAGAAAGAGTGAAAGGAATCATTTCTGGGGCCCAACAATACTTAATATTTTTGGCAATGGATGGTAACCAAAGATTGCATATGTAACTCCATGCGTTGCTGCTTGCTTTCATATAGAAGCCCAGTGATATTCTAAAATTAAAATTGTTATGCAGTTTTATTTATTTAACTCTGTTTGTGGTATTGGCCAAAACTAATTTGAAGGAACCCCCTTTTCGATGGAACATTGCCTACTATTTTGTCCTGACAGGGGCTAAGTTCCTCTTACATTAAATGTAGCATGACAATAAAGATAGTAATAGATTTCTCAGGAAATTACATGACTTTTCAGACTGGAACAGATTTTATTTATTCATGACTTGAAGAAATATTCTATATTTGGTGTGCCAATATTCATATATAACATTTAATGCAATGGTCGTTCTTGTGGTGCAAAATTTTGCGCAGTCTTCCTCAATTTTGAGGAAAATGTACATTGTTTGGTGGGAAAATAAATTATTCTTTACTAATGTTAAGGGGTATCCCTCCACATCAGAGTAAAATTGGTTTAACTGAATTTTCTTTCAGTACACTTGGATAACATAACCATGTCTTTAGATTAAGAGAAACTGCCATAGTCCAAATAATACAATAAGAAATGAAAATCTGCAACAACTTCAAAGACATGAGTCCAACAGATGATTCAATAAGAACTGCTTGAAAATGCTTAGGTATTTCCTTATTTATATGTAAGAAAATATACATCTTGCAAATTTTTTGACTTTTATTATTACATGTTTGCAGTACATTATGATTACCTTAACTGTAGTGAATTGTACATGTACATAACACATTTCAAATTTTCTCCCTTCCATCCACCGCTAATTTATTTTTCCAGTATTAGATTCATTTATTTATCTTATAAGAACTTATAAAGTTAAATATCATATATAGATATTAAAAACCAGACTAATAGACCAAAGAACATATAAAACATATAAGACAGTTGTACTAAGTCAAGGTATACTTTTAAATACATTGTCTATGCTGGATTACAATACTTTTCTCTCTCTCTCTTTTTTCTATTATCTGTTTTTTATTTCATACTTTATATATTAAATATTTTAATGTATCAATTTTATCTCTGTCTAGTAAGAAATTACTGTGACCATTTTTATGGTAGCGTTGTCATGTTATTCCATATAGCCTGGTTATCAGTATAGATTCATTATTCCATGTAGTCTGTTTCTAGTTTATTTAGTGAACATGGCAGTCTACTTTTTCACTGGCAGGTAATGACGATCTATTTAAGAAATTTAGATGTGAGAGTTATCAACATACCTAGGTACTCTTCATTAATTGGCTCCCAGGGGTGTGACAAATAGTAAAAATTATGAATATCAAACAAATTGTTAGGGCTGTGTGGAGACAGAAGGAGAAAATGAGCACAGTTAGCATATTCCACTGGTCATTCTTGACCTGTCTTGATTTAAACAACGAATGTTTTCTACCATCATTATACAAGTTTTTATTATTATCTCTAATGGAAGCCTCTCTCCACAAAATATCTTAACTAAGATATGCTTTTGTTGATATGAGAATTAAATCATTCAGAAATGCATTCAGAATTATGTTCTCATCAGAAACAACCCACTTTTTGAATACATTAGGCTTTTGTCTTCTTTCAGTTTTGAAATATTAGAGAAGGCTTTAATGCTCATGTCCACACCTAGTCCTCTTATTCTTCCCTTCATACAATTAACACCCTAGATTTAGATTGTGCTTTGTGATTTTGAAAGCATTCTCAATTTGATTCAAAATCCTAGTGGCTCAAAAAGGACAAAGGCATTCAATATTATTTCAAAGAAAAAAAATGTTACTAAGAATGTATTATGAGGCAGACATTGTCCAGGTTTCCAGACAAAGGGAATAAGGTTGAGGTCCTCAATTATGATAGAGTACTTAGCTTGTCACCTTGACTCTGCGTCATTCCTTCTTCCCTGTTGTTTTTCCATATCACTGCTAGATATTTTTGTAAAAATGCTTACTTGGAGATCCATGTAGATACGCCAGAGCTTCCACTTGGAGTTTGCTTTGTATTTCCCAGTATTTTTTTTTTTTTTAAACAGCATTTTAACTCCTAAACTCTGTTCTGATCAGGGGAGACTCTTCACTTTCTTTCAAATATTCCGAGTTTATTTCCTCACTTTTTTTTCCTACTGCTATTATTCCTTTTTCCTGGAATTCCATTTATTGCTTTTTTGGATGATATAAATCCTACACATTATTTATACATGCAATCATCCATGCTTGCTCCAGGAAAGCATGTTGTTTTTATGCATGTGATCCTGTATAGTACAGAGCTTCACAATATTTAACATTTAATCTCTCTCCAATTTTTGTGTGTCTTACTGTTGTGGCTGAGCTTGATAAAGGAAGGGGTCCTTTGTGAATGCTTTTGTAGTTACTAGTACCTAGAATATGTTTTCTATTGTATACATTCCTTCTGGATGAGGATTTGATCTTCCTAGAGATCAGAAATACTGATTTAGAAAAAGAAAAAAAAGACGTTATCATTATAGAGCAAATTTCAAATATGAGGGTAATCTGGGTGTTTGCACAGTGCATGATTTGTTTTTTACTTTTTTTTTTAAATAATCTTTCTTATCAGGCTCATTTCAGGCTTTCTTTTTGCCCTTCAACAAAGCTAATCAACTCAAAAACACTCTCAGGAAGAACTCTTGCTATCATCTTGGCTACAGTTCGTCCTCCAGCCAAGCCAGCAGTTACATCAGATATTCTAGAACTGTGTGACTCATTCACACTGAGGGCCCCTTGCTGCTACAATACATTTCCAAAGGTAAGAAATGAATGCTGCATCGGGACACACGCATATGTCTAAGGCATCCCTTTAACCTCAAACAGATGATCATGTTTTGGAGAACTTGGAATGATACAGATTTACAATCCTATAACATTGGCTCTGGCATAAGAATACATTATTTTTATTTTCCTGTCTATAAGAATTGCACGTGGTTTTTCACATTATTCTCAAAAAATGATGGGAAATGTCAGTAGCAGTTAAAAATTGGTGTTAGTATAGTTTCAGTTTTTACTTCTGGTATTCTTTCATATCTGCCTGAAGAATTTTGACTGCCAGACAAAATTCAGCTTCCTCTTATGTCCATTTAATTATAATGCATGAAAAAGACACCTGTGTTGATTGGATTTATACCTACAACAATGCCTTAGTTCTGTCTCTGATGGACAATTTGTAAGATTGCTCTGCTGTTAAAGTTTACTTCTTTTGTCTAACAAAATATGCAGAGATGATATAGATGTAGGGTTAGAATCGGTGTTATAAAAATTACTTGACGTTTAGACAACTTTTAGGACTCTTTAAAATTGAATTATGTTTATTTTTCAAAAAGTTTAAAATTATTGTATTTACTTTGGAAATATATCACTGAGATGTTTTATGTACAGTCTCTAAGACTAGTACTTCATTATTGACATGGGGAACAAGTGAGCCAGTTTCTATGGAAGTTTTACATGGTTCTTCAGAATACTAAAATCAAATTCTTAATGATTTCCTCTTTGTTATTTTAATGTAAATAGCAAATCTTCAGGTGCACATACAAAAGATAAGTAAATGTGGAAGTCAGGAGGAGTTCCTCTTGCAACTTTGGGGAGCCAAAAGTTAATCTCATCTTGTAAGGCGCGAAGGGAGCTAAAGCCACAGCAGCAGCAGGATTAATATGATGACTCTCCCAGCTGGGCAGCATCTTAAATTGAAAGTGTTCTCAGGTCACTGCGGTTAATGAGTCTTATTTACAGGAAGTAATTTAAGTACTGACTTAACTTCCACATCATGTAGAACTGTGCCTTGACCTACAAGAGTAATAAATAAGAGTTGTCTAGGTCTATAATAGAAACCAGGCTTACAATGTATGTCCTGTGAACTCATCAAAGGAGCTGGCGGATGAGTAATTATTTCTTCCCTAGGGAACAAGTAAAATATCAACCAGGCAAACCTATTCAGAAAGAAAAGTAACATAGTTGAATTGCTGACTCTTAGTCAAATGTGATGTGTTAACCACACCAAAAATGCATGGTGTGCCTATGATACCTGAAAGCTACTTGAAATGTGAAAAGTCTTTTAAGCTATTAAATGTTCTCTCTATCTAAGACTCAAAAGAGCTTATGAAATCAGGTAAGTATGACCTTTTGGGAGTTGAAGAGTGATTATCCTAACCAGTGACTTCTACAAAAAGGAGAAGGGATCTAGGGAGTTGAAGGGGTGGTGGTGCTATCTCTCCTGGATCCTGCTTTAAGTTTCTGGCAGGTATGTTGAGCAGCTAGCTACCTGCTACTCTATAGCTTGGTGTCTCATGGTAGCACTGCAGAGGACATGACAAGTAAGTATCCTCCTTGTGTGATCTGAGTGACAGACAATCCCATGGCTTACATAAGTATGATTAAATATTAAAAATACAATTCATTTGGAGGCTTCTAAGCTTCTAAAAAATTGATACTGGTCTCTTAAGAGTGACTGCAAATATTCTTGGTAAATTAGATTTTTAACAATTAAGTTCAGTCCATTGTTGTGCACATAACTTGGAATGTCTGATTAGTAACTCTTAGTCACAGTTAAAACCTTGAAACTCTGTTCACGTATCATCTTCGATCCACAGCTCTCTGAGCACTTATTTCCTTTTCTCATGACCACAATAAGACAACTTCTTCATCTCCCTCATCTTCCTCATCCTTCTCTGTTTGCAGCTTGCCTGACTGTTAATAGAATTTACCACATTATCAAGCAAACTTCTGCTTATTTTACTTCTCTTATGCAAGGACATTCCTTGTGCAAGCTTGTTGCATAAATGCGGGGGGAGGTGGTGGTGTTAAACCTTCATTTCTAGCAGAGAAGATGAGCTTTCAAATTGATGAGCATATGCTGTTTGCTAAGTCAAATTAAACCATTTCCTTCTAATTCCATGTTTTCTCAACAGCTTGGTTTTAGATTTTCTTACTTCAAATCCCTACTGCAGAGGATGTGGTATGTGTATGTGTGTTTTAGCCACTTTCTCATTGCTGGGATAAAACATCCTATAACTGGAACTTAATGGAGGGAAAGATTATTTGACTTACTGTTTCAGTGGATTCAGTCCAAGATCTGCTGGGTTCAAGGCAGAAACAGAAAGTCATGGCAAAGGATAACTGCTCACCTCATGTCTCTACTTTCCGATGGGGCATCCAACTGTGAATTCATCACCAGATCAATCCACGGATGAATTCAGGGCCCCTGTGATCCATTCACCTTCCAAGAGGCCCAACTCTGAACACACGAGACTTTTGAGGGGCATTTGAAATCTAAACCATAACAGTGTGTGTGTGTGTGTGTGTGTGTGTGTGTGTGTGTGTGTGTGTGTGCTCCCACATGTGCTCATACATGCATGAGAACATCATTGTGATTCCTTCTGGCATACTTCCCTGAAGGATAATATGAACCAATCGATACTTTTGAGGGCTCAGCAACTCCACTGTGGGAATAAAAAGAATGTGGTTCTTGGATTTCGCAGTTAATGAATTAAATCCCTTTTTAAAAATTCACTTATTATATAAACCTGGAAAGAATTTGAATATTCTAAAAATCCATTTCTTCAGTTGTACACTAGTGATGCTACCTCAGTTACTATGAGTTTAAATAAGGTGATTTGTTTCTAAAAGTTTGTTATAAATTTAATCACTCT
This sequence comes from Hystrix cristata, assembly GCA_004026905.1. Classification (NCBI taxonomy): domain Eukaryota; kingdom Metazoa; phylum Chordata; class Mammalia; order Rodentia; family Hystricidae; genus Hystrix; species Hystrix cristata. Next base: position 10,785 of record PVJO010031245.1, read on the forward strand.
ATTAAAGTCAGAATTTTTCTCAGTTGCAATTCTTTAGTCCTAGTCTTTCTGCAATAACGTCATTTCAAGTAGTGTTTTCATTAATATAACTTCCATTATATTGACAGTTTCTCAACCACAAATATTTTATTTCTCTGAAATTGCAATGATGTACAAAAGGTAGTAGATTCTCAATTAATGTTTGGATTAATAAAAGTAGTCAGGACCATATTAAAAATGGAATGCTATGTTCCAAAAAGATGTAGCTAGAATTTCTAGACACTGCTTCACAGTTCTGGATTCACTCATGCTGGCTAGTCAGCCTCCAAGAAAAAGAAGTTGTCCTTCTGGGTCCAGACACCAACTGCCTGTACCTGTAAAAACCCAGCAAGTTTTACCCACCAAGAGTGACGTTAGCCTAAAAGGAACATCTATTTAACTTCCAACCCATCTAATTTAACTATATTCATCTATAGATTTGTAGCTTATTAAACTGTGTAGTTACTTCCATAACTTAATAAAGTACTTTTATTTTCTCTTTTCCAACTCATAGCCTTCTTTATTATATTTTGCATGGGTTTTGGAAGGAACTTTGAGAAGGACCACATGGAATGACTTTTTAAAAACCCTCCCAAGTTAAACTAGTCAGATCAAATAGTAACAGTGGGGGAAACAGCTGTGATGAGACGATAAAGTGAGATTTGACTAGAAAGAGGTGTGAAGAGCAAACTGAGAAGTAACAGAAATTTAAGCACATAAGGAATGATTAAAGAAGTAGGTCACTGGGAGTGTGTGGATCAAAGAATCCACAGACTTCCAAAGTCTAAGGCTAAGAATGCTGTTAATGGAGGAAGAAAACAAGTATTGAAAAGAATGAGTCTTCAGATCAGGTACCCCCTTGTTAATTCAGCCACATATACTGGAATCTGCATTGAATACTGTACTTAAGTGTTTGAAAATTTGGTTTGCTACTATTGTTTAAAGCTCTACTATGTATACATGTATGTGTAGTTAACTTATTCTCTTAAGTGATATCACTTACCATATGTAAGGGAGTATTGCTTTACATATGGCTAAATAAAATCAAAACATTTCCTTGTAATTTCACATTTTCTCAAGACCTTGGTTTTAGATTTTCTTATTTCAAATTCCTACTGTAAAGTATTTTCCTATTTCAAGTTCCTAGTGTAGAGAATTTGGTATGTGTGATATGTGTATTGTGTAGCAATATATCAATAATAAAAATAGATAATAATACATATAATCCTAAAGAAATTTACAAACATATCAAAAAGACAAATAAAAACCCACTATGAGATTGTGTTGTGTTTTTGATACAAAGTTATATTTATTATAGTAGTTCCCCAAATAGCTGGTGCTAAGAATCAACTGAACAGTTTATATAAAGTACAAAGTACTTTTGTCTCATCCAAGATCTGCTGAAGTATTATAGAAAAGTAGACACTGAGATACAAGTAAAGTTTTTAAATGCAAAAATTGCCCATATGAAAATGAAGTGTAGTCATAAAAGAAACTTCAAAGCCTTTTTGTAAGATAGTCAACCATACGTATTAATGCCCAGATGGAGTGAAAAGTTAGAGTAGGTATAAAATAGGTGATAAGAAGGTTTATAATGTCTTGACCAGAACGTCTAGGCAATGTGGAACCACGGAAGGCTTGAGGAAGCATGACCAGGACAACTGTTTCTCAGCAAATATCAATAGTAATAGTTTGGACAACAGGTAAGAGAGTGACAGGGACTCCTCCATGGTTCAGATGAATTTGGCAAGAGCTGCATATTAAAGGTGTTTTATATGGACAAAATGTGAAAGATTTCACAGAATAGAAAAGATTCACAGAAAGCAAGTCATAAATACTTGAAAGGACAGAAAGGAGTCTATAATTTGATGCTTCTATCTTGGAACTTTGCATTATTATATTAAGTCAACTAATATACAGATTTGAATGGAACAAGAAGTAAATTCAGATTTCAGCACTTTCTATGTATAGTACTAATGAGATATTTACATGGAGGAATGCTAAAAGAACTTAATCCTGGGCCAAAACTAAGGAAAGCTATTAAGACTTGGAATAGAAATTTGGGTATCATGTTTATTAAGGTGTGAGCTGAGACACTGATGATTAATGCAATACATGGGAAGATAAGGAAGAAAATCAAAGAAGAAAGAAACTGGGGAAAAAGTAAGCTGAGATAGTGAAGGAGAATGAGAATATATAGTCAGGAAGAGAAAAAGAACATCAGAAATATGTATTTTCATTCACAATAAAGAGAGAAAATAACTCAAAGCACTGTGCAAAAATTTAGTGGAATAAAAGGAAAGATGCCATATATTTAGATCATTAAAAGGTAAATGAAGTTTCGTGGCTCTGATACGTGCCTGATGCTGTTTTCCACCAAGAATCTGGCCTTCATTCTCCACACACTAACTTGCTCACACCTTTCTGTTGGGTGGCGCTCACCAGCAGCTTCCACCATTTGATCACAGCTGGCAAAGACACTCCCAAAAGAATTCCTCAAAACTGTTTCAGGGAGTGGTAACAACAGTGAGATGAGTGTGTTCCAAGCCAAAGGGAGTCTTTTGAGGGGCATTAATAGCAAAATACTATTAATGTAATAAATTTTTAAAATTTAAATATTCACCGTATATTAAAAAAATGTTATTAACACACGTTTGTTGTTCATGATGTTTATACTCATTTTAGGGAGTAGGTACATGTATACAACACATCTTGACTCTTTTTTATTCCACTTTCCCTCCCTATGTATCTCTTTCCCTCCATCTCCAAATCCCCTGTCCCCATTTTCATTATTGTATTACTTTTCCTTGTTGCTGAAACAAAATACACAACACTCAAAATTAAAGGAAGAAAGGTTTATTTAGCTCACAGTTCATCGATGTTTCATTCACAATTGGCTGGATCCAAGACAGGGTGGCATGGCAGACAGACAGAAGGCAGCAAGGTAAGCAAGGAAAGCAAAAAAAAGGGGGTAGGCAGGCCTCTTTCTGTCCCTCATATCTTATCCTGGCTTTAAAGTGGGTAGCACTCCCACCCTTAATCCTAATATCCTTAATCCTAGCATCATATCCTTGATCCCAGCAGAAGTACGCCAAACCGATTTAGTAATTAAATTAATTACTAATTTAGTAATCACACACTCTAGATCCAGGTCCAACTATGACCACATGAGGCCTTGGGGGGCACCTAGACACAAACAATAACAATTATTGTTATTATTGTTTTTATTTTCTGCTCATGTTTTTGACAGTGTTGACTTTCATTTTGGGTATTTGGTATGAGTACCTTGTGTCAGGTATTCACCATGTATTTTGATCGCCTCATGTATAAACTTTTTTTTTTCCATGTATAAATTTAAAGTCAGAGTCAGCAGAACAGCAACACTGAAGACAACAGCAGAACACACCACTGCCTTTGAAGAGCCAGGGTCCCTGGGGAAGCCGTTCAGCTCCACAGAGGCAGATACTTTGATACTCTGCTCGTTGAGGAGTAAATTGGATGTGTGTGAACCAAGAGAAAAATGTTACTCTTGAGATATACTCTGATGAAGAAAGGGAGGAGAATTGTGATCCAAAGATGATGTTTTTAAACACAGGTAAGACACAATGGTAGACCTAAAAAGGAAGCCTTGGAAAGGAAATAAAACCAGTGCCCCACAAAGGCAGAAGAAGGAGGTGAGGAAAGAGAAGGGTACAATTGCTTGTCAAACAGGAGCAGGGTATCACTTAAAGAATGTGGCAACCATAA
>PVJO010031246.1:0-14552 GCA_004026905.1 Hystrix cristata
CTCATCCTCCCACTGTATAAATATGCTAAGTGTCTGTGTCCACCCTGTAAATGTCTAGGGGCACCCAGGTTGATTCGGGGGCTAGGCTGCTACAAGTAACACTTTTCTTTTGCATGTCTCTTGGTGCAGCTGTGATGTGTTTCTTTTGGGCTCATGCCTGCTGGAAGTGGGTTTCCCAGAGTTAAGAAATGTTCACATTCAAATTCAGTAGTGATCACCAAATCTCTTCTAAAAATACTGTGTTAATTACATTCCCCTTGAAGTTTGTCATCCTATTAAAAACCAGTTTTTCTCTAATTGATGTTCATTTATCACTTATTATTTAATTCATGATGATTTTAATTATAGAATCACGGGCTTTAAGAGTTACAAAGGAGTTTGCAAACCAAGTCACTGTAGTCTTTCATCCTGAATGTAGGGAATCAAAATTCAAGGAGGGAAAGACAATTTCCAAGAAGTATATCCTTTAATGTAAGCTAGGTTTATCTTCCAAGCTAAACTTTACTATGCTTGTGTTTCTTTGTAGCCTTTCACACTTCTGTGAAATCATATTTAAGCTCATTATGTGTATTTGAAAACAAGACATTTTATCTATGGGACTTTGCTCACTGTGGTCTGACAAGGTCCTCTTGGTTAGAAAATAAACAAGATAAATACACACTTATGAGTATGTTCCTCAGATACCAGCTTAACATGCTCTTAGCGTCCAATTCTGTACATAAAATCCACTTTGAATCACTGAGCACTTGATTTTGTTGGGCTTTTTGGTAACATTCTTTTTTTCACCTACTCATCGTTTATATCCCATGTGAAAAACCAAACTATGGGAAAAATAATTATAACCCTTTTCTGCAGATGTCTTTCTTTTCTGTATATGTTTTTTGTTATGTGGTCATGTCAGCTATGGAAAATTAATAAAGGTTTTAAAAGCGGTTTTTAAGATTTATGAAGAGCAGTTGAAATGTGGTTTTAATGCTGAGAATATCTATTACTATAAGGCCAATTTAGTTCAGCTTAAATACAAGCACACTTTAGATTTTATTTTCATGTTAAAATTAGATGTTGCATAGAAACCATTTGTATTGCAAAAAAAAGGTATTCATAAGGGTTTGATTTTTATTGTTTGGTTTTCTGACACATTTGTTTGGCTTTTGATTTACTGGGACTCTTGGTCCCGCTGAGTGGCAGATAAAGATCAGTGAGTAATCTATGGAGAGATGTTTATTGAACACAAAATTCTATTAAGAAAGTCAGAGTTATAAGCATCACATCCTGTAAAAATGAGGGAAAAGTTAAATTTGAAAATGTTGTTATCCGGGTGTGAGCCCTGACATGCAAAGAGCTCCAGCTGTCACTCTTGCCCTCACCAAAGACACGGCTGGACACATGAAACTCGGTGACTGCCCAGAGCCGTCAGAGAATCCAGGGAGCAGGGCGAGCTGCTAGCTTGAGCTTGCCAGGCGAGAAGAGAATCACACCCGAGCCTGTAAACCCATTAAACTGGTACATAAATGGGATTTTGACAAATTGCTGGGGCCGCATGGGGACTGGTTTTAGAGTGGGAAGTTACCAAGGCCACAGTCTTAGGGGTCCATCACACTCGTGGGTTTCAGGGTTGCGCCTTCAGGAATCTCACCTGCTTCAGATAGTGAAGCACAGAGAGAATACTCCCTGCGGTGGACTTATTATCGTGGTCAGCTGGGACAGGAACATCCAGCTGGACTGAGGTGGTGTGAATCTGGGCATAGAAGATGCACCTGAGGGTTATTGCTAACACGCCATAAAGGAGAACAGGAGCAGAAGATGGCGGCGGCTGTGTCCCAGGAGAAACTCTGTTGTCGCTGGTTCTTCAGAAGGGAACTTGGCTGTTCTCATCGCAGGAGGAGCTTGGGGCCTTGCTGTCGTTGAGGATGGCTGCTGTTCCTTCAGGGGAGCTCTGGTCATCATCTCTGCAACAAGCATCGTATCCTGGTTCCAGTATAGATTTCTTCAGCCATTTAGTGCAGACACAGATGTAAGCTAAGGTCTAAAATTCCACCTTTGCAAATTAAATAAATAATAACAATTAAATGTAAAGCAAACAAAAAGATAAACCATGAAAGACCAGAAATCAATGAAATTGAAATTGAAAATAGTTTTTCTTTTAGGAATATTAGTGGGGTTGGAGATTTAGTTCAGTGGTAATGCACTTGCCTAGCAACCACAAGGCCCTGAGTTTGATCCCCAGCACCCAAAACAAACAAGCAAACAAAAAGAACATCAGCAAAATCAAAGTGGGTTATTTAAAAAGATTAATAAAACTGATACATTTCCAGCCAGACTAACAAAGATAATAGAGAGGAAATACAAATTACTTATGTCAGAAATCAAAAAGTAGCCATTGCTATGCTTCCTAAAGACATCAAAGGTATGATAAAGAGATATTACAAACAATTATAGAATGTGATACCTTAGATTCTTACATCATTCCAATCCAAAAATTCATACAAGGAAAATCAATCGTCTAACTAGGCCACTATCTGATAAAGAAACTGAATCAATAATAAGTAACCTTCCAAACTGAGGGGAAAAAAAATCACCCAACATCAATTTGGTTGTTCCCATCAGTGAATTTACCAAACATTTAAGGGAAAAAAAACCCACAATAATTCTCTACAATATCTTCCAGAAAATAGCAGAAGAAATAATTCTGAACTCATTCAATGAGAAAATCATTAGCCTAGTAAGGAAACCAGATAAGACATTAAAGGAAAGGAAACTACAGATCAGTGACTTTCTTTTCTGTTTGTTTTTTATCGTTGTTGTAGTTTGTGTTTTTTGGTATAGGGTCTCACTAAGTTGCCCAAACTGGCCTGGAACTTGAGGTCCTGCTGCTTCAGTTGCCCACCTAGCTGGGATTACAGGCACGCACCCCTACACTGCATTGCCAGTATCTTTCTTAACTAAGATCAGCAACACAAATTCATGAAAGCCTAAAAAGTATTATACACCACAATCAGATGGGATGAATTACATACTTGGTCTGGTGCAATATGGGAAAATCAAGTGCTGTAATTCACTGTATTGAAAGACAAAGGAGAAAAATAGCATGCTCACATGAACATGAGCTTGACTCAGACCAGCGCTTATTCATGACATTTTTGTAGCAACTCTCAGCAGAGTGGAATAAAACATACTTAATTTGCAAGGAGCATATACAAGTGAGCAGGCCCTGTCACGACTGGCAGAAGAAATCATACCTAAGCACTGCTCTAATTGATTGAAGGCTGGCAATTCTAAAATGACAATATATGTGCACTGGGATTGAATAATGAAGCAAATGGATGGTGGCTGTGGAAACCAGATTTGTCCCCACTGGAAGAGGAATTTGTAGAAAGCAAGCAGAGGTGGCTTAGGATGATTCACGTGGTAGTTAATTAGTGTTGGGGATTTCAATATAAACTCACGTTTGGCTTAGTTTAAATGTGGATACGTCCCTATGGACATATCTAAAGGTGTGGGTACGTGCATCCAGTGACTCACATGTGTGTATTTCCTTGCGCCAACAGACGCGAAGCTCTCCAAGCCAGGGTGTAATGATAACCACGACACAACTCAGGCCTTAATTTCGAATCTCAAGTGACTGTTTCCAGTACTGAGGCAAGGAAGACACAGATGCCTGGAGAAGCTTGCCATGCCAGGAAACAAGGAGTTTTCCAAACACAGACTGGCAAGCAGCTTATCCTGATGGCAGTACACGAAGGGAACACAGAAGTCAGTAAAAATGCCTCCACTGGACACAGAAAAATTTGACCACAGATTACATAAATAAGTATTAGACTGTAACCCAGGGTATGAAACAAACATCCATAAATTGGTGCTGAATTTTAATAAGTGATTGAATAGAGAAATGAATGGAGAATGCTAAAGTTTGATCTTGAATGACCCTGAAATATCCATGTGTGGAATGTTCAGGATAGTGGGGGCAAACCTGTGGCATGTGTGCCACAGTGGGCTGTTCGTGTCACTGAAAGCTCTAGAAGGTTCGCCATCACTGTTTTAGGAGGTGAGGCCTGCTGAAGGGAAGCTGGGAGATTCCAGGACACTGAGATTCAGCACCCCCCACCCCATTTCCCAGCTGCCACATTGTGAGCAGGTTGTATCCTCTATACTCTCCACCATGATGTCTGCCTCCTCAAAACAACAGGCCATTGACCATGGACCAAAACCTTCAAACTGTGGGAGTGAACCTTTCCTCCCTATAAGTTTATTGCCTGAGGTACTTTGTCACAGGGATGGAAAGCTAACTAACAGAGAACAGAAATCACATGGAAGATGAATTCCATATGATTTCTGCAGTTATCCCACCTTTAGAAGGGGAGCATAAATCCATACTCTGAGTGTTGGCTGACATAATGAAAGGGTTGGCTGACCTTTTCAGAGAGCACAGGATGGAAAGGAGGAGGCAAAGTAACTTGAGAGTGGAGAGATTTGAGAAACTACTTCTGCCAGGAGACGAGGGCAGCTTCAACAGTGATAAACCATGTGGGGAGTTTATGTGCATGTATGAGGCAGTGAGGAGGGTCCTTTATCTCTGTGACTTCTGCCTCCAAACTCATGGCCCTAGGCTAATTATGAGAAAAGCATCAGGCAAATTCTAATAGAAGAACCTCCTATAAAACAACTCCAAGGACTTCTCTGCACTGTCAAAGTCATAAACAAGAAAAACATGAGAAACTGGTACAGCCAAGAGGAGCCTCAGGAAACACAACGCCAATAAGTAATTTGGTGCCAACAACAATAGGTAATTTGGTTCCTTGGATGGGATCTTGGGTCAGGAAAAAGAAATTAGGCAGCAACTAAGGGAACCAGAGTAATGCTTCAAGCTTAGTACATAATAGTGCATGAACTTAGGTTCACTCACTGAAGCAAATATACTATAAATGCAAGAAGTTAATAGTAGAGAAAACTGGGTCAAGGTTGTGGACATATGAAATGCTCCATACTCTTTCCTCAGTTTTTCCATAAGCCTAAAACTCTTCTAAAATTAAAATTTATTTTAAAACTGAAGAGTGTATTTCATTTGTTGGTTTTATCCTTTTTATTTTTTATCAGTACATGCTTGCAGTGCACAATGGTTGTATTTATTGTGGAAAGTTGGTATATGTACACAACACATTTTAATCCTTATTCTTTATTCCATCCTCTATCCCTCTCCTCCTTCCCTGGTCTTTCCAAATCTTGGTTCCATTCCCTTTTGCAAAAGCTCTATTTTCATCAGTTTTCCCCTTCAATTCCTTTTTTTCTCCATACCCTTTCCCTCTCTTCCCTCCATGTTACTTTGTCTTCTGAGATAGGATCTTGCTATGTTTCAGAGCCTGCACTGCAAATCCTAGGCTCCAGCAATCCTCCTGCCTCAGCCCCACCCAAGCAGCAGGGACCACAGGCACACCACACACTGCCTGGCTAAAAATACTTATTAATGAAAAGCATGAGATGCAGAGTCAGGGTTGGCTTCTGAGCTCTAGGGTCTACTCTATCATTCAGTTGACCTAAGAGTGAGCAGACTACAAGGCATTTCTGTGATTCCAGTTTCTCCCGTTGCCCACTGAATGCAGACATGTCCTAAATTAAAGGTCCTTCTAGGATCACCAAGTGATACACTGTATCATAGACATAGAGCAGTGGGGATGGGAGGGCCTTTTAGTACCAAAAAAGGAAATGTTCAAATTGGGAGTTACAGAAGAAATGTTCCAACTAGTGGGTTGACCTTTTTCCTTAAACTATGGGGAAAGGATGCATGTAAAGCATCTTGTTCATTTCTTCCTTCTGGATTTCCTTTGCAGAAAAGCTCCAGTAACTGTCCTAGTGCTGGCAAGTTTGGTTTCAGGCAAGTCAGACCAGCACAGTGACGCTGGTTTCACAGGAGAGGAGCGTCCTCTCACACGCGCTCGAGATGCTGCAGCGGTTTGCATTCACTTGAGGATACAAGGATGGTGTCCGCTCAGCAGTGGGGAGTGTTCTGAGATTAGATGACCTGAATTTTAATGCTGATCCTTCTATGGTTTGTCTGATCTTGCAAAACTTGCAGTTACTCGAAGCCTCCCAGCCAGCGGGAATTTTTGCCATCCCTAGAGTGCATGGCTAATCATGCAGAGCATGGAGCTCACATAACACCCCTCACCTTTTTCTCCCACAGGGCCACCGAACAGCTGCTCTCTCATGCATTGGTGTCAAGAGCTGGATTAGAAAATGAATGTGTAGCCCTGTGCGGACAGCCACATAAGCATTTCTCAGCATTAATTTTGTTGTTTTATTAAGCACTAATACGTTTTATCATTCATTTATATTGTTCAATGAAAATTCCCATTGGAACCAGTACTCAAACAGAACAGCCCTTTGTTAAATTCTTGCTACACTGCTTGAGGATGTGTAGAATACAAATACATAAATCCATGGTCTTCAGAGACCTTAGAGTTCACTGAGCGAACACGGTGGTAAACAGCTCGAAGCTTATGAGTAAGGAATTTTGGAATATTTGAGTACAAGAAATAGAAGCTCCCAGCCAAGCTGGCCTAAGTGTGATGAACTTTAGGGTTTCCTTAGCTGTCATCCCAAGTGCAGATGTGGAGTTGTCAAGGCCAAGGCCCTCTGCTGCCTGGAGGGATTCTGGCCAGGCTTCCATTTGCTGGCTTCTCTTCAGGCTGGGGGTGCAATAACTCCAGTAGTATTAGCATTCACATCAGTGCAATGCCCCTTCCAGAAGGTGAGAGGCCACCTTGTATTTATGTATTCAGCACGAGTGATATTTTCTCAGAATGTTCAGAAATTTTTCTCTCCAGTTCTTTGTCAGATTGTATCCATCTGTCCTTTTCTGCCCCGTCTTGTGGGCACATCCCAGCATTCCCAGGCCGTGGGCATAGGAGTGTGTGATCAGGACTCTCAGACAGGCAGACCTGCTGCCCAGGTGCCCAGACTTGCTGGCATGCACGGCTCTGATTCACAGCCCAGCCAGACCACAATCCCAGCCTTCGTCGCATAACCATGTTCCTGCTTCTCATTTCACATGGAAAATGCCCACCTCCACATGGACATAACTGCCCCAGTGGGGACGCCTTGTCCAGTTAACGCGCCCCAAGCCAACTTCAGACTCGGTGGCTTCTACAGCATCCATTCTGACTTGTTCTCCTCCAAATGTAAAACTCACCCCGAAGCCCCAGCTTGAAGTGGTGTTCAAGAGTGAGCTCTCCGAATGAGAAGACAGTGTCCTTGACGCAGCAGGAGAAACAACACTTGTTGCTTCTCTGGTTGCTTCACTGGTTGCTGCCCCTGTCCTGGCCCAGGAGCAGAGCGGATATCTAGTTCAGGAAGTCTAGACTCGAGGTTCTGTTCTGGCTGAAAACCTCCCTGCGCTGTGGCCTGTGTGACTAGTCCTGCCCTCCAAGGCTGACTTTACACCCTGGAACCCATGTGAGGTGTCCAACACCCCTCCCCAGTTCCTCCTGGCAGCCTGAGTCTCCCTGCTGCACACGGGGCCGACCAAGGTGCCAGGCTGGGGTTCACCGTACACATCACAGAGGGTAAGGCTTGGATTTCTCTTTGATCTGTGTCCTTTAAATGCTTAGCATTTTCTTCTCATCAACCTGAGAACTTGTCTGTTCTTTCCTTTGAGTCTGGGAATATCTGTCTCTTAGCAACAAGCTGTTGCTAGGTGTTCTGTAGAGTTATGTTTTTTTAAGACTCTACTTTCTTCCAGTTTGGGCTTCGAGAGATTTAGGAAGGAAAAAAATGGAATCTGAATAAGGATGCTGTGTCTTTTCAAAGTGAGCTTGCTTGGGAGGATGTCCTGGGCAGGGGTCATATTTGTCTCGGGTCCGATCTTCGCTCATTCTAAACAGCCTGCCTACCTGATCTCCCAGCAGACTTTTACTTGGGATCCACCACAACACTTTACTAACCCCAAGGCCTGCCCTTCTGTCTTCCTCTGCGAGTGCATCCACAAGGAGTCACACTCTAGCTGTCCCTCCCAGCTTCAGACACCTCATCTTCAGCCCACCGCTTTAGCCTTGAGCTTGAGCTCTTGGTGGGTTCCAGTGAAGACCACGGTTGACGCCTGCTGATGACCATGCTGAAATGTACCAGAGCCCCTGTGCACCCAGAGTCTCCTTTCTCTACCCTCACCCCATCCCAGCACAGCCCCACCTCAGAAGGCTCCCCCAAGACTCCCTGGTTTGCCTGCCTTAACCCATAGGAAGTCCTTCATGTGAGCCCATGTTCTCCCTGTTGCAACGACCCATATGCATCAAATCCTCCTTGTCCAGGGTTGCACCTGACTCTTCACACACCCTGAAGTCTGCCCACCACATTCCTGTTTGGCACTCGACACACTAGTTTAATCCATTTCAGGCTCATAACTGCAGGTCCCCCTGGCACCCAGTCTGCTCCTCATTTGGTCAGCTTGGTATTTTAGGGTCTCCTTTGAGAGCATCCCAACTTCAAGCACTACATTGACTTCAAAGTCCCAATTTCAAGTACTCTATTGACTCTGCGTTTTTGATCAGTAAGTGATAGAAACCAAAATGCAAACTGGAACAAAGGATGGAGGATGCTTTTTTAAACAAGTGTCTATTAACTATACAGAATAATAGGTAACATTGGGACATTTTTGTGCTTGCATAGAACTGAAAGATGCTTTAAATTTGCCAGTCAGGACCTGGCACAGGGAACCCTCCACAGAGGCACTTTCGGATTCTGAGGGGTCCTCCGAGGCCCAGCATTTATGTGTGCTCCCTTAATACACACGAAGCAGAGAGATGGGTTGCACTTTCATGGAAATAAATGAAGGTCACCCAGGTGAAAACAGGCCAAGTTTGTTTGTCCAGAGCATGCTGCAGCAAGGGAGCCAGCCACCCGCCATTGCATGGAGCTGAGGGTCTCAGGGAGGCAGAGGGGTTGGTGGGGGGGGGGGTTCCAGGGGTGCCCTGGGGAGCCTGAGGAAGCCTGGCCTGAGGAAGCTGGAGTCAGGCATCTGTGCCATCAGCTGGGGAGCTTGTCTGCCTTTTCCACAGTTGGTCCTAAATTGGAAGCAGGGACAAAATTAGAGGAGCTGCGGGTGATTAATAAAGTTCTAGTTAGTTGGGTCCAAATATTACAGGGATCATGGCTTGGCTCCCTGGATCTGTTGCTAAAGACAGTGGTGCGACTTCCTGCACGTCTGATTGAGGAAGAACAGGCTGGCACCCTGGGTGGGGTGCCGGAGAGAACAGGTTGGCTTCCTGGGATGGTGGCCGTGAAATGAGTGACAGAGTTGGATTTTCATGTTTGCTCTTGTCATGGTCCATTTGTCTAGGCATCTGTGTCTCGTGCATTTGCATGATAGCATGGGGGATGTGGAGAAGAAAAAGAAAGAGGAGGAGATGGAAGAGGAGAGGGAAGAATGGAAGAGGAAGATGAAGAGGAGGAGAAAGAAGAGCAGGAGGCAGAGCATGGGAGGAGGGGAAGAAGAAGGAGAGGAAGAGCGGAAGAAGAGAGGAAGGAGGAGAGTAAGAAAGAGGAGATGGAGGAGGAGAGGAAGAGGGGAGAGGAGGAAGAAGATGAAGCGAAGGGATGGGAAACAGGATTTTTCTAGAGGGCACAGGAAAAAACTGTTTTATTTGGCTTTGTTTCTGCAAGCCTATTGCCGAGCCCCGATGATGGGGCATAGGTTGTGTGACCCACAGAATCAAACTGCTCTCCCCCAGGGTGGCGGCGTTTCTGCAGCTCCTCAGGCACACAGGCTGCTGGGGGTGGGAAGGACCTGGGGGCTACACGAAGGCTATGAGAAGAAAAAACCTGCCTCAACATTCTGTCTTTCTGGACAATTTTCGAACTTGTACATTCTCAGTGATTCGGCTTCAAGGTCTGTCTCCACACACCTGGAACAGCTTTGTACAGGAAAAGATGCCATGCTAGCGTTCCCTGTTCAGAGGAAGCCCCCAGCGCTGTTACAGATGGAAGCATTTCAACTTCCAAATATAGCCGCTTGTTATTATTTACACATGGTGCGGCCTGGGGGCCGATGCTGCACACACAGATTTTCTTGTGAAACAATGGCTATCGCCTAAGGCCTCTGAAGTCCATCCACATTTATTTTGCCATTACAAAGTTAGGGGGGAAGAAAACCTGTAAATAATCAAATCCCTTGCAAAATGCTTTGGTAAATTTTAAGATTCCATTGTTAAATGTTTCCTTATTTTTGCCACAAAAAATTATAAAAGACACTTTTACCATAAATGAACTTCATTGTGAATGTTTAGATGTTTTCTATAAAAGATATTTCAGCCACAGACGTACATCTTTTCTCACTCCCTGTGTGTTGACTTACTAGTTTAAAGATCTAGCCGTTCACCAACATCAACAATTAAAGGACCTTATTTCCTCATTAATAATATTTTAATTTACAAAACAAATCTCCCTGAAGAACCTGGAAAAGAATTTCAAATGTGCAGACCAATCACAACCTAGAGAGAAATAAAAATGTTTTTTCATGTTTGGGAGGGAGAGAGAACTGATTCCTACAACAGACAGATAAATCAACTGCAAGGAAAACAGGATACAGTCACACGACCAGTGCAAACCTGCCGAAATTATTTGCAAGCTTAACGTAATTTGGAAGCTGAAACATGTTTGTCTTTTTTGCCTTTCCTTTTCCCGCAGGGATGTACACAATTAGGATGTATATGAGACAGATGGACAAGAAAAGTAAAACACTGAGATCCTGGCCTTATTCTCCACACAAAGAGTCCCGGACGTGCACATCAGCCTCCACTGCCTCCCCAGGAATGAGATCCCGACCCACCGTCATCATTCCACACTTCCCTCATCAGACCTAGTTCCTCCAGAAATTGTTCTGTGCTTCTGCTTCCGGTTGCTTCCTTCCGGCTGCTTCCTTCCGGCATGTCTCTACACTCTGTTTAGAGCGCCTCAAAAGAAAGAAAGAGAAGAAAGAAAGAGGAGTAGAAGGAGAGTGTTAAGGTCAGTGATTATCACTCCTTTATATTTTGCCAGAGGCAATATTACTGCTGCTTTGGTTTTTTCTTTTATTTTTATTAGTTCATGTTTACTGTATAGAATGATCACATTCATTGTGGAGGGTTGGTACATGTACACAACACCTCTTAGTTCTTTTTTTCATCTCTTCCCTCTTCCTCCATCTTTTGGTGCCTTTCCCTTTTGCAAAAGATCTGTCTCCCATTATCTTTTATTTTGCCCTTTGAATGACCAACATGGCTAATATACTTAGGGAAGATGGTGGGGCACCTGGGCCGTAGGTCATCGATGCATGGTGAGGAGATGGGAAGGGGACAAGTGGACCCCTTGTCAAAGGATGAGGAGCAATGGCTCCAGTGTGAGGTGCAGAGAATCTGTTCTGTGTGGAGAACGCTGGCCCACAGGCTGTGCAGGGAGCCTGCAGCTGCCTAATGGGTGCATGTGTCCCATCAGTTCAGGAAGCCGGGCAGAGGCCGGATGAACAAGGATGTACACACAGGCCATTGGTCGAGCTCTGGATGTGGGCCTTTGAACGATGGGGATCACCAAAGGGTTTTAATTGGAACAGGCAAGAAGCCAGGGTAGTGAGATGTGTAGGAAACGATCACTCAGTGTATTCCACACCCCTGCAGCAAGCATCAGGCGATGAGCAAGGGTTATAGTGAGTTTGTCAAAACAGAAAATTCCATTTCAAAATTTTTTGGAGTGTACCAGGGATTGAAGTCAGGCTCTTCATACAGGCTACATCTCCAGCCCATTTGATTTTTTGTTTTTGAGACAGTCTTTCTAAATTGCCAAAGTGGGACTCAGGCTTGCCTTCCTCCCTCAGCGTCCCAAGTGCTGGAATTTCAAACATGACCCATTGCACCTGCGTATTTTGGATGTTACACTGAGAAAAAATGATGACCTTGCACAGTTACCGTATGCTTGAATTCATTATTTCTT
The DNA here is from genome assembly GCA_004026905.1 of Hystrix cristata. NCBI lineage: Eukaryota > Metazoa > Chordata > Mammalia > Rodentia > Hystricidae > Hystrix > Hystrix cristata. The sequence goes on from PVJO010031246.1 coordinate 11,953, forward strand.
GTATTATTCCTTTATTTATTGTATGTCCACTATCTTGTAAGTCTGGGAACATATAAGTAGGTTTCTGGAGCAATTCATAAAAAATATAAACTATAGGCAGGAAGACAATGTATAAATTAGAGTTAACATATAAAATGTCTCCAAAATTGTTACTCCTTTCATCTGTGGAAAAGAAAAATTAAGAGAAATGAATGTTCATTACACGCATATATGCCAAGAATCATGATTATAATATAGACATTCCTTATTTAACACCCAAGTTTCCAAATCTGTGACTAGGTTGTTAAATGAATTGGTCTCTAAATGAGGAATTATATGTAGTATGTATGTTACAGTATTCAGAACAAAGAAATGATTGAAGGAAACTCCAACTCGATAGCTTTGCTTTTATTTGCAGAACTCTAACATGCAGTACTGTAATATATAACAGAACATAAAACCACAATACTGTATAGTACAATCAGCAAAAATCACAGCACTGTCTAAACAAGGTGTACTCTACAAAACAAGACATTGAGGCTCTATAAACAAAAGATGTACAGGATTGTGCAAAAAAAAAAAAAAAAGATGGATTGTAAGTCCAAACACCTACCTTGTTCGAAAGTCTGAACAGTCATTAAATAGGTGGTCATTAAATGAGTAGTGTCTGTAGATAGAATATATATACACACACATATTATATACATATATATGTATATACTTATATGTCATGTATTTCACTTAATAGCATAATTCTAAGGTACAGATATTATTATCCTGACATTTATTTTGAAAGAAATAAAACTAAGACTCAGCATGGTAGGTTAATCTAGAAATCATCACCACAAAAATAAAAGTTCATCAGAGTGCCTGGAAATATGATCACTGTATTCAGTGGACGGCAGACCGTGTACCAGTGAGAAGCAGGTGAAACAGCATGGAGTGGAAACCTGCAGCCGCTCACAAGGAAGCAAAACTAAAAGTTAACCCAGGAGTCAAGGAAACAAAGTTTACCAAGATGCTATGCAGAAAACGCATAAATAGTTATGGACGATATTAAAGAATATCTTAATGATGAGACGATCCATATTTAGGTGGAAAGAATTAGAGATTTATGTAGCTACAGCCATCTACGAATCCAGAACATTTCCAAGTAAGTGGTAAGAATTCGATGTGTGCTCTAGAATACTCTTAGAGTAGAAAACTCCAGGAAGAGACCAAAAGTGTATGAAGAAGATCATCAAGGAAGGTGGGTAGACCCAACAGAGATCAAGTTTATTTATATTATCAATTGAGAGACTGATATACAAACAGATCAATATCCAGAATATTAAAGTAATTCATTGAAATTTCTAAAAATGTGATTTGTACAAATATGAAGAAGTTTCCACAAGAGAAGTTCTGAATGCCCACACAGACTCGTAAAAGGTCCCCAGTCCCCAGTAATCAGAGGTATGGACACTGGCACATCACTGAAACCCCCCTTCATATAGATCTGCCTAGGAGCGGCACAACAAGCTGAGAACTCCAAGTGCTGCTGATGGAGTGGGCAGATGCCTCGCTGCCTCAGGGCTGTAGGTTGGAGCCATTTCAGTGAGCAATCTGGAAACATCTAGTAAAACTGAAAAAGTGTACAGCCCAAGTCAAGAACTTCTACAAGTGGATGTGGACCTACCCTCTATTAAATCTCACACTCACAGCAATGCTGAGGCTAACTAGGACATCAAAACTTGGAAGTAATCCCAATGTTTGTCAGTGGAAAATGATTCTATATCCCATATCAAGAAAATAAGGGGCAGGTTGAATCCTTAGTGAATTCCATCTCATGACATTTGCCTTCTTGCAGCCCAGGTCATGTGGCTTATAACAAAGAGCATCTCCTGAAACAGTGAGTAGGAAGGTTAGAGGGTGGTGCCACTCTCCCTGGCTGGAGGTAACTTCCCTTAGGTCTCCTCTTCTCCCCCACACCTTAAAAGATAAAGGTGTTAGAAAGTGAGAGGAGAGTGGGTTACGGACGGGGGAGGGAGAAAAGCTATTGACTCGGTTTCGGACTCACTGTTCTGGGCAAGCCCATGCTTCTCAGGGAAACTCCCAACAGGCACTTGGATAGGTGTGCCAGGAGTTCTGCAGGTTGGCCCCAGGCAGAGGTTCAACATGGGAATCACTCGTATAGAGCGGGAGGGCTCATGTAATACATTATCGGTCATCAGTGTGGAAAAAATTGTGGGTGAATTAACTTTCATGCATGTGTCTCAGGGGAAAGCCTTGAGATTTTTTGACAGGTCTTTCAGTTTTACACTTTTGGGCACAAACTACAAAGACTTGATTTCCTTCCCCGTCTCCTCCCCCAGGCATTGTGGATGCCTGGCCACAGAAGGGCCAAGGGCTGTGATGTTCCCAGATTTTGCAAAATGCAAACAACAGGGCTTTCAAAATAGATCTCGGACTCGTACTTTCAAGTTTCACTCCTTCCCTAGTTCACGTGTCCCCCACCTTCAATTCCAAAGAAAGGCATTTGGTGATTTCATGAATTAAGAAAAAAAATATGCAGGGAAATTAATCCATTAGGAATAAGTTTGAGTTCGGTTTTTAAGTTCTAATTGGGTTCATTGACTCTGGGG
>PVJO010031247.1:0-14554 GCA_004026905.1 Hystrix cristata
AGGTATGGTGGCACACGCCTGTAACCCCAGCACTTGGGAGGCTGAGGCAGGAGGATCACCTGAAGCCAGCAGTTCAAGGCGAGCTGGGCAATAGAGTAAGACTCCATCTCAAAAATTAAAGTGTCACCATTTTCCTATGTCTTAAGGGAATGCTGAGACCATCTCTGTTTTACAGGTACTGAAACACCATCAGAGATGCCAAGTGAGTTTCAGGGGAACTCATTCCTCTGAGTGACTGAACGTGCACAGTCCATGAGGAAATAACTGTTACCTCAGTGAACAGGTACCTATTCTTCAAAGCTGCGAGAAGGGAGCTCATCTAAATCGGAGTCGTAAGCACAGAACACTACTGGCAAGTGCCCACAGCCATTTTATAGCCATCTGACTATCATTCGAACACCAGAATGAAACGCACAAAAAATCTCTTCCACATAATGCAGATAATGGTCTCTTACTTTGTCCTCTTTTGCGCTGTGCTTATCTACTGCTGTTAGCAGAGCCTGATTTAAAGGCAGGAAGGAGGCTCTGTCAGTGTGCAGTCTCCCTGAAGCGAGAGGAAGTACTTCGAACTCGTTAGGGCCAGCGTGACATTCAGAACGCACTATCTCACTCTGGGTGAATTAATTTTTTCAGTACCTGTTCCCTGTCAACCCATGCCAGCAGCCGAAAGAAAGTAAGAAAATAAGAAAATGCACGCATACGTACACAAAAAGGAAAAAAAAGAGTAATTCACTACAACCCACTTGTGTAAGTCTTTGTAACATTTCAAATAAATACAATAACTGAGTTTCTAGAGTTGGTATTTACGAGGTACAATAATTTCAAAATTTACCAGCCTCCACACAGCAAAAACTTACCATCCTACACTGACATGCTAGTATTCCTGATCTTCTACTCTACCTTCTCTTTCCATTGAGAATGAAATCATCTTGCTTTGAAAAAGTACAGGGACAAATGATGTTCTGATGGTTCATTAACATCCACATAACCATATATGGGTATCTGAAAGATCTGGCCTTGTTTCAGCACCTAAATGCCAAATTAATTATTTGAAAATAGGTTATAAAATTCTACACGAAGTCCAGGCAGTCTCTCATAGCTGTACAACCTCAATCTGCTCAACCTCAAATTCCACTTAAATAATCATACAAATCTTCACCCCCTGGTGTGGACAAGTATTTGGTTTCTAATGCTTCCATCCCTGCACATCTATCTCTCACCATATTCTACCACCTAAGACCCGGCTATGACAGCAGAAAGGAAAGGAGGGGTAAAAAGGGAAAAGAGAAAGGAAGGAAGGAAGAATCCGCTAACTGACCATGGTGGTGCCTGCCTGTAATCCCAACTATTCAGGAGGCTGGGATGAGAGGACTGGAAGTCAGAGCCCAGCCTGGGTAATTTAATGAGACCATCTCAAAATAAAAAGTAAAAAGGGCTGAGGATATAGCTCAGTGTGAGGCCCTGAGTTCAATCCCCAGTACTGTAAAAAAAGAAAAAAAGAAAATCTTTCAAAAATTTGTACCCAAAACATCTTCGCTGATGTTGCCTACAACTATCAAAGCTAGCTGTCCTTCGCTTACTTTTTAATTTTTGTTTTGTTTTTTAAGACAAGTTCTCCTATGTAGTCCAGACTGGCTTTGAACTCTATGTTGCCCACGATGGCCTCGAATTCATGAGCCTCCTGTCTCACTCTCCTGATTGCTGGCTGGGATTACAGGCATGTGCTTTTATCTACTCTCTTTTTGCTTGTTTTTTGTTTTTTTGAGATAGGGTCTCACTATGCAGTTCAGGCTGGCCTTGAACTCACTGTGTGGCCCAGGATGGCCTTCAACTCATGGAGATCCTCCTGCCTCTGCATTCCAAGTGCTGGGATTACAGGCATGCACCACCATACCCGGCTTCATCTACTCTTCACTCCAAATGACATTAACAACTTTTACCCAGCCAGCAGTAAATACAGTAGGAGCAGCAGCTACCATTTAATTAAACATATATTTTGTATTAGGCACCATGCTGAGCACTTTATGTTACCTCATCTAATCCTCCCTACAACCCTCCCGAGCAGGTAGCAAAGATCCGGAGAAAGGCAGGGGGAGAGCTCAGTCATTCAGCACTTGATTAGCATGGAGAGGCCCTGGGTTTGATCCTCAGCACAAGAAAAAAAGAGATTTGGAGAAGTTCATCTGCCAAAGTCTGGCAGACTGAGGAATCCAGAATTGGTTCATCTGCCTCAAAATTCAAAGAAATAGCCGGGTGTGGTGGCACAGGCCTGTAATCCCAGCACTCAGAAGGCTTAGGCAGGAGGATCTGAGTTTGAGGCCAGCCTGAGCTACATGCTGAGACCCTGTCTCAAAAACGAAACAAAACAAAATAAAACAAAAAAAGATCCAAGGAAATTAGCCACTGCTCTGTTTTATTCTAAATGCTTTTACCTCTCTCTTCAGTACAAGATTAAGAAAACATAGCATGGACATTCACATGCAAAAGCAAAGAAAAAAAACTGAACATCAAATTAAACTAAACTTTACACCTCATACAAAAACTAACTAGATCGTAGGTCTAAATACGAAAAGGCAACACTAACGGCTGGACACAGTGATGGGCACCCACAATTGAGCTACTGAGGGGGCACAGGAAGGAGAATCCCGAGTTTGAGGCCAACCTAGACAACAAAGCAAAATCCTGCCTCAGAATAAAAAAGCAAAACCAAAAAAATTCTAAAAGAAAACCTAAGGGAAAACCTTTATATCTTGCAGTTAGGCAAAAAGTTCTTAAACATAAATCAAAAGTATGCTCCATTAAGAAAAAACTAATCAACCAGCCTTCACCAAAACCTAAAATCTATGTAATTCAAAAGATACTGATAAACTGGGCATGGTGGTACATGCCTATAATCCCAGCACTCGGGAGGTTGAGGCAGGATATTCATGAGTTGGATGCTACCCTGAACTGCACAGCGAGACCCTGTCTTAAAAAAATCAAATCAGGGCTGGAGATTTAGCTCAGTGGTTAGAATGCTTGCTTTGGAAGCACAAGGCCCTGAGCTCGATCCCCAGCACCAAAAAAAAAAAAAAAAAAAAAAAAAAAACCAAAAAAAAAAACAAATCAAAACAAAAAAGACACTGATAAGAGAATAAAAAGGCAAATTTCTGGTTGGCGGAAAATATCTGGAAACCACACATCCTTAAAAGGACTTAAGTTGGGGGGGAATATATATACATATATACCTACATGTATATACAGACACACACGCACACACACACATTCTATTTATAAATGCTAAAAACTAAAAAAAAAAAAAAAAACTGCTAAAAACTAAAAAAACCCAAATGATATACAAGGTATGATAAAAAAAAAACTGCAGTGAATGCTTAAAAATTTTGTTGAATTGTTATAATAAAAGACACTTAAGTGAAATAAATTGCACACGCATGTTTAAATACTGCATTGTTTCTCTGATGCAAGAAACTGAAAGTGTAAATAAGGACTACAAAGTATTATATTGGGAAAAGGGAAGAAATTGTTCAAATGGGAAGGGGAACAAAGGAGGGGAAGGGGGAAAGGAAGGAAGGGAAATAAAAAAAAAGAATAGAAGGAGGAAAAAGAGAAAGTTTTGTAAATAAGGAGGGGAAGAGGGATTGAAGGGAGGAGAGGGGAATGAGAAAAAAAGAACCAGCAAGATATATCATGTACTGGTTTAAATTCCCTATGATGAATGTTATCATTATGTATATCTAAAATGTACCACTAAAAGTAAAAAAAAAAAAAAAACTTCAGCGAAGGCAGCAAAAAAAAGACACACTGCCATTAATCCCCCTCACAGTATACCCCCTTTCTCAGAACACACTCATCCCATCATTATTGTCACTTTCCTCTTTCAGGAATGTCTTTTGTAGCACTGCTGCGGCTACCCAGATGATTATGATCTGAATCAATCCAAAACATTTACCTTTCAAGGTCATTTTGACTTTGGGGAAGAGCCAGAAGTCACACAGTGCCAGATCCAGTGAATAAGGTAGATGAGGACACGCCATCATGATTTTGTGAGCCTGCCTTTTATCACATCTGTAAAGATGTGAAAGAGGATTTCCAGAGCTGCTTTGGAAAGTGACAGGAATGATGGAATGCTTGTTTGAAGGGGGAGTATTTTGAGGGAGGGGCTGCTCAGTGGTTAGAGCGCTTCCCTTGCAAGCACAAGGCCCTGAGTTCAATCCCCAGCACACACACAAAAAACACCAACAAACTTATGAAAGCAATGTTTATTATGGAAAATGTAGGAAATACAGAAACAATTAATAAAAAATGGTGTACTTTTTTTTTGGTGCTGGGGATCAAACTCAGGGCCTTGTGCTTGCAAGGCAAGCACTCTAACCACTGAGCTAAATCCCCAGCCCCCTTCATAAGTTTTTTAAATCGATGATTTCTTTTTAATCAACTGAACTCATACCCAAAAGAAGTTTCAAAACTTGTTTCTTAACCTAATTATCTGCTATTACCACTGCACTTCATTATTATACAAGCCTGCCAATTCTATTCCCGAGCTCATCTCTTAGTCACACTCCTAATGCAAACGAGCCGTGACTGCCTGGAGACAGAACATCAGGTGGTGGCGCCTCATTAACACTGCCACCCAAGAGTGTATTACCATAAGCCTCTGTGCCCTGACGTTTTTAGGATATTATATATACTGTTTATCTAATATACAGAAACTTAGGGGCAGATATGTCTCTGTCTCCGTGTGTGTGTGTGTGTGTGTGTGTGTGTGTGTGTGTGTATTTTGTGTGTGCCGGGGATCCAACTCAGAGCCTTGTGCTCACTAGGCAAGCACTCTAATCACTGAGCTAAATCTCCAGCCCCTGTTTTTTTAGTTCAGGACTACAAGAAGCCACCTGAAGTAGTCAGCCTTCATGGTGGGAGAAGAAGTTTGTATTTTCCTACTGTCTGAATTATGAACCATTTTTGTTCTTTTTAAATATTTGACACTTTTCAGACTTTTTGCTTTGTTTGCAGCTTACCGTAGAGCACTTCTCTAGTACTTCCTCCTGGAACTTCAGGAATCCTTCCTGAACCTCAGCTTCATTGAGGAAAAAAGCAAGGAAGTGAGTGAAGGGCTGCTTTCTTCTAAAAGTGTCCAAGAGAACATCAATCCGAGTTCGAGCTGAAATTACACCATTTCTATGCTGGCCAGTGATGACTAGAAACGAAGAAAAAAGGGGTTAACATGTTGCTATGGAAATGTTTGCCAGATCCTTAAGAATTTGAACATAAAATTGCCATATGATCTAGCAGTTCCACTCTAGGGATCCAAAATAAGTAAAAAATGGGTGTTTTTAAAAATGTGTAGCTAGCCAGGCATGGTGGCACATGCCTATAATCCCAGCACTTGTGAGGCTGAGGCCGGAGGATCACCCTGAGTTCTGAGACCAGCTTGGACTACAGAGTGAGTTCAAGGCCAGCCTGAACTACATAGTGAGACCCTGTCTCAAAAAACAAAACCAAACAAACAAAAATCAAAACAAAAAAAAATCCATAATTACAAATACCTAAAGGTATTTGGTATAAACAGTTTATGTGGCATGGGTCTAAGGACTATGACAAGAAATATACAGAAGGAAAACTACGAAAGGCACTTTCCTTTTCTTTCTTTTCAGTTCTGGGGATGAAACCCAGGCCTCTCACATGCTAGGCAGGCACTCCACCACTGAGCTACATCCCTAGCCCTATGCTAAACTTTTTTTAAATTTCCTAACTGCAATGATATTGTCATTTTTAAAGTTTCTTCTGATCCTCCATTGCCTGACCCTTCAAAACAGACAAGACCAGGTTCTTCTTCAGAGGACAATTACAATCTACTAGGTTACCTCCTCCTCTAGTGTCTCTGATGTAGAGGCAAAAGGAAAAAACTAAATGGCAGCCAAGACCACAGCAGTGCAATTGCAGTCTTGATTTCACATCACATTCAATTTACTCTAAATAATAAATTTGATTTTTCTATATACTTTATTCCCTAGAAGACCAATAAGCCAGTTTATCCTCTTGCTTTGCAAGTAAATTAGTTCTGCTAAATTCTTGCTTTTTTCCCCTCAGTATTTGGTACTGAACCCAGAGCCTTCGCACTGAGTTATATCCTCAGCCATTTTTTTCATTTTTTATTTTGAAACAGGGTCTCACTACCAGTTTTGCTAAGCTGTCCAGGCTGGGCTCAAATTTGTAATCTTCCTGCCTCAGCCTCCCAGAGTACTGGGACTACAGGCATGTGCCATCACACGTGGCTTGTAACTTAAATTTTAAAGCTTCAGAAGAAACTCAAGATTTTCACTTATAATTCTAACAAATAAAATATTTATTTTACTAAAAGTCCTTCTAAAATGATGCAAAAAGTTCATATGTGAGAGTTTGCCAAACTTGCTGAAGGGCTTGGAAAACTCCAGCACTCCACTGTTTAGGGGGCCACATGCAGAAAGTTAAACAAAGAAAAATTAAATAAAATTAAAACTTTGGCTTCTCAGTCACACTGGCCACATTTCAAGGGCTCACAGTCACATGCGCCTGGCAGTGCAGATGTGGAACACTCTGGGCATTGCAGAAAGTTTTTGGGCAGCACTGTTCGGCTACCTACCTGTCAAGGTATTATTCGTATAAGCACAAAATAAAAAGAATACTTGTACAGGAGCCAAGTTAAACCTTTCCTCTTTAAAAAAAAAAAAAAAGTACCCATAATTGTTTCTGCCCAAATGTAGGGGTGTGGACAGACAGTGGATTATTGGAGGATGGGCATGGTGCCGCGTGCTTCCAACTATGGAGCTTCAGAGAATAAGGTCATTAAAAGACTCAGCTGAGTCACCTTGCTCCATTTGCATACAAATATAACTATATACACTGATTCTCACCAATTTCTCCATCTTGTCCAGGCTTAGGAATGGTAATAGAAGTTTTGGTCTCCATTTCTATTTTCTTCCTAGTATCCCCTCTCTTTCCAACTATATGCCTATAAATATAAAGAAAAATTAATTAACAGGAGATTAAGTCAAAATACTCCAAAACACAGAATCCCACCATGTTTCAATCCTTTGTGGTCAGAGATACTCCCTTACAGAAAAGTGCTTCAGTAGAAGTTTACTATTTGTAGAGAAAAGTACAACTATTTAGCTTTATAGAACATGCTGCATTACACTCACTGGGAGAATGACGCCCTATCACTAATTCAATGTGTACACAGACTAGCCAGGCCCAAACCCTGTTTGTTTCTCAAATTCAGATTCAATATCTGCATCTGTAGTGCAGTGAAAAGATACCTGGCACCCTTAAAAGCACTTGCAGCAACTGATGGGTCTACAATTTTCTTTTTTTTTTTTTGGAGACCAAGTCTCACTATGCAGTCCAGCTGACCTTAACTCACTATGTAGCACAGCCTGACCTCGAAGTCTCAGCTATCCTCTTGCCTCAGCCTCCAGAGTGCCAGGATTACAGGCATGTGCTGCCACACCCATCTTAAGAGTCCACAATGAGGCAGAAGAACCCGGTACATTTTGGAGGACAAATTAACTATACAGTGTTATGAGTTTATCCTAAGAGATTTATCCTTGATTAATTAAGGGTAAATGGTTTAGCAAAGAGCACCAGAATGATGACGATGATGAAGATGGTGGTGGTGATGGAGGAGGAGAGAATAATGCCCACATATCACAAAGCTGATGCAAAGGTTAAATGTTTTTTGTTTTTTGTTTTTTGTTTTTTTTGTGGTGCCGGGGATCGAACTCAGGCCCTTGGGCTTACAAGGCAAGCACTCTAATCACTGAGCTAAATCCCCAGCCCCGCAAAGGTTAAATGTAATCATCTATGAGAGAGCTTCCCAGGGACTGGCACAAAGCATCATTTCCTCCATGTTATCCTTGGTGAGTGCAAGGTAAAAGGACAGCCAGCCTCAAAAGCGGTTTACATGGAAAGTCTAAAATATTCACTTCAATAATACAGGCAAGCAGTGAAAGGGAAATTCCTTAGTTAAATACATATGGAAATTCCTATCCATCAAGTAGTTCTCTATCTTGGCTACACAATGGAATCACACAGAGGCCTCAAAAACTAACAGTGCCAGGGGTTGGGGATTTAACTCAGTGGTAGAGCACTTGCCTAGCAAGTGCAAAGCCCTGAGTCTGATCCCCAGCGCTGCCCTCTCTCCTCAAAAAACTAACGATACCTAGATCCTGCTCTCAGAGATTCTGATTTCATTAGTCTGGGGTGCACATAGGCATTGGGATTTTTAAAAGCTCCTCGGTGAGCTTAATGAGCACCAGAGGCCAGGACCCACAGCATTATGGATATGCCATGGACAGGTGCTGCAATCATTAGGCTTTGATTATAAATGAGTTTGCCCAGATAATTTCTTCCCTGACCCAAATAAGCCTACAGAAATGATTCTGAAGAAATCTTCCTAGTAAATATTGTCTACTAATTAGAATTTGGCAGAGCCAATATCTAATCTAACATGCAAGTCATCTGGTATATAGTAAGTATTTAGCACACACAGAATTTGAAATATCAGCAAGTTAGAATCAGACATCTAAGGAATTTTATACACTTAATAACAGTAGCCGATATATAATTTAAGACATGTTACACTGATTTTTTTTTTTTTTTTAAGAAACTGGGCCATGACTTTCCAAATTCCTATTTCTTAGGGGGAAATGTCACCAGATCCTGAGAGGAAAGTAACCATCATGTTAGTGCTAGTTTCCCCTTTGTTCACATTCCAGAAGAAATTTAATTCCTAAAGGTATTTTGGAATGCTCTAAAAGTTAGTAAAAATGAAACTATTTGCCTGATGGAGCTAAGTGCATATCATCTGATTTCATATTTGCAGATTTCCCTCTCAGAATGAACCTAATTCATCTTGTGTAACACAGAGACACAATAATTTGTGGACTTCCAGGGCCAGCTTATCTTTAGAAATGTAAGCCCAAAAGAAGCCCATTAGCCACTGTCTTAGCCACTTTCTTCGTCCCTAAGACATTTAAAGGAGGAAAGGTTTATTTTGGCTCATATTTTAGAAGTTTCAGTCCTTCCAGGTTGGCGGCACAGTGGAAGGGTCTGGGCGGAGGAAAGCTGCTCACATCATGGCATCCAGGAACCAGAGCATGAAGGGGGAAGAAGATATACCCTTCCAGGTCACACCCCAGTGAGCCTTCTTCAAATCAGTCCCACCTTCAGATCTTTAAACATGCTCTCCTCCTTCCAACCTTAGAGCTTTTGTATGTTCTGTTCCTTTTGCCTTAGAATCTCTGCTCTTTCTCAACTATTTAGTCTCCTTCCCTAGGGGAGCTTGCTTTGACACCAGTCACCCCTGCCAACCTGCACTCTACTATTTGTTTTCATAGCACCTGTCTTACTCTTACTCCCACAAACACGTCACTTCCCAAAAGCCCCACCTATGATCACTTGAGGCTTTGGAGGGACATCTAGATATAAACCACAATAGCCACATAAACTGACAATATTCTATTAGTGGTCAACATGGGACAGAATGTGGGGCAGATATGCACATAATCAAGCACACACTGAACTGATCACAAAGTTTCCAACCAACATATAAAGATGACTCTGGAAAAAGCATATTAGTCTTTGATAAGCATTAAGGATAGGGCTGGGGACGTAGCTCAGTGGTAGAGCACTTGCTTAGCATGTGTGAGGCCCTGGGTTCCATCCCCAGTACCACAGGGGAAAAAACATATTAGGGAAAATGCAACCAACCAATTCCTGCCTTTAAAATTCTTCCCAACAAGTAGAGGAGACACCAAATACCACACAAATAAAAACCAATAAGGACTGTGATAATGCTACAAAGGTGAAGCAGAGATGCTGTTTTGCTTTCTATCTAGATGTCCCCAAGAGCCTCATACATTCAGAGGTAGGGTTTCTGGAAAGTGACTGAATGGTGGGGTGTTATAGCTGCCTTGCTGTTAAGAGGCGGGGTCTGGATGGAGGCAGGTCCCTAGTGGTGACCTGGAAGGGTGCACAGTATCCCCCCCAGCCCCACTTCCCGTCTCTCTCTGCTTCCTGGCCACCATGACTTGAGGACCTTTTCCTCCACTCTGCCCCTCTGCCATGCCATTTTCTGCCTTGGAGCCATCTAACCATGGACTGTAACCATGAGCGAAAATAAACCTCTCTGCCTTTAAACTGTGGGCTATGAGTATTGTGTTTTGGCAACAAGAAAGTGACTAAGACAGGTGTTATGAAAACAAATAGCAGGGTAGAGTTGGCAAGAATGACTGGGGTCAAAGCAGGCTCCCCTTGGGAAGGAGACTAAATAGCCGGGAAAGAAAAAATTCTAAGGCAAAAGGAACAGTATACACAAAAGCTCTAAGGTGGGAAGGAGCACAGCGTATCTGAGGAATTGGAGAAAACCAGATGGGTAAGCAAAGCCAGGAAAAGAATGGTATGAATTAAGACCGAAAAATACAGGGCCAGCTATGGCATGCTCAAGGCTTTGGCCACTGCCCTTCGCCTTTTTTTGGTTTTGGTTTTGGTTTTGTTTTGTTTTGTTGAGGCAGGGTCTCACTATATAGTTCAGGCTGGCCTTGAACTCACTATGTAGCTCAGGCTGGCCTCAAACTCACAGGGATCCTCCGCCTCAGCCTCCTGAGTGCTGGGATTATTCGTGTATACCACATGCCCAGCCAGATTTGCCTTTTAAAAAGACTACTGCACCCTCTACGTGAGGAACTGACTGGGAAGAGCAAGAATTAATGTGGAAAGACCAGTAAGTGGCCACTTTAAGTAACCAACAGGAAACGCAGAAGGGTAGCAGTGAAGTCAGAGACAAGGAATGGATGCAAAGGACATTGAAGAGGCTGCATCAACAGGTCTCAGCAGCACATGTGGAGTGCTGACATTAACCTGTAACAGTCCTCTGACATTCTGACACATAAGACATTTTATCACGGGCAATCTCAAGAGTCTGCTTCCCGCAGAGTGTCCTGGAAGCGCTGCCCACGCCGCTGCCAGGGACCCATGCACTCACTTGTAGAGCAGACTGGGGGCACTCACGGTGGACCGGAATCCCTGCGGGGTCTGCTCCACCTCGTAGGCATCACAGGGTTCATCGGCACCCTCCATAGAGTCTGCACAAAAACCACAGCACCTCAGAAATGCTGCTACTGCTCCATAGACACAGTTTTCTCCCCAGCTGTCAGCCTTGCTCAGCTTTACAGTCAGTCACACACAGCACAGAGAACAGCTCAATGCTCCCATACAGACTGCTGCTCTGCAGCACTAACCTGCTCTTAGGGAGAGCGCTTGCCTAGCAAGTACAGACCTGGAGGTTCAATCCCCAGCACCACAAAAAAGAAAAGAGTATGACTATTTCAAATCTTTCAGACTTGGAACCTTGGAAAAGCAGGATATACATATTAGTATTTAACCGTTTTCTCTTAGAAAGCTAAGACACAATAAAATTTTTTGTGCTTATTTATTTATTTTTGCAATACTGAGGGTTGAACCCAGGGCCTTCACACTGAGCTACATCCCCAGTCCTTTGTTTATTTTTTATTTTGAGACAGGGTCTCACTAAACCAGTAAGTTCCCCAGGTTGGGCTCAAACTTGTGATCGTTCTGCTTCAGGTTCCCAGAGTGCTGGGATCTTTAGTATTTATTTTTGTTAAGCTATAAGTCGCCTAACATAAAATTTAAAGCACATTAATTCAGCCTGGCATGGGCGCATGCCTGTAATGCCAGAACTCAAGGGGCTGAGGCAGGAGGCTTGCCATGACTTCGAGGCCAGCCTGTGCTACATGGTGAGTTCAAGGCCAGCCAGAACTACATAGGGAGACCTTGCCTCAAAAAGAACAAAAAAACAAAGTATACAATTCATTTCCTTAAGGTGAATGTAATCATGTATCGCAAACATATACTAATAAAAAATAAAGTATACAATTCAGTAGCTTTCAGTATTAGGACACAAAATTTCTTTGGTGAATGAGAGAGGAGTGATACTGGAAACCCTACTCCACACAGCAGGGACAGAGCAAAAGGAGGGGGAAATAAGAGAAATTGAGGCTCCAGGCTGATAGGAGACACAGGAAGGAGCAGAGGGCAGACTGAACCCCATGGCTCAGGGAGAGGCTTACAACCAAAGGGAGAAAGTTGCAGAGAGCCAGAAAGGCCCTGCTCACACACTGAACCCATGCTCAAAGTAATCAGCCTGAAAATATGTATAACCCATCTCAACTGCTTGGCTTATTTCTTAAAATTATCATGTATTATAATAAAGTTAGTTGTGTTTTTGGAACTCTCAACCTATGACTGCATAGAAGAAAAATAATAACAGTTAACATCATTGGATAATAATTTAAATCCTTTCTATGTGTCCATTTATTTTGATAACTAATACATATTACTTCACAGATAAAGGTACTTAATTTGTCACAGAATAGTAGTGATTAATACTAACAGATAATCAAAATTACCGTTTATAGCTAGGTATGGTGGCACATGCCTGCAATCCCAGCATTCTGGAGGCTGAGGCAGAAGGATCATAAGTTCAAGTCCAGCAAGGACAAATTAGTAATTTAGGGAGACCCCATCTCAAAATAAAAATTAAAATTAAAAAAGGGCTGAGGATGTAGGGCTGGGTTCAATCCCCAGTACAGCAAAAAACAAAACAAACCCTTTGTGACATTTAAGGTTTTTGCTTTTTTTTTTTTTTTTTTTTTTTTTTTTGAGACAGGGTCTGGCTATGTAGTTCAGGCTGATTTTGAACTCACTATATAGCCCAGACCAGCCTCAAACTCACAGAGATCCTCCTGCCTCAGCCTCCTGAATGCTGGGATTACAGGTGTGCTCAAGCCACCACGCCTGGCACATTTAAATTTTTATACAAAGATAAAACATGATTTGCAAACTGCAACCAAGAATGCTTCAGTCACACTCTAACTCACCACTACCCTTGAACATCTATACTATGAGAAACATCCATTTTATCAACTGAAACATCAATTTCAGTGCTAACACAGAAACAGTAAAATAAAACAAATGTTCCTACAATACAGAGGACATTTTACTTCTAATCTGACCAAAGAACACCAGGATTACCTTGGTAGAAACCCTCTTCATCTTCTTCATGTTGGTAAGTCTTTTCTTGGATAGGATTCTTCCTGTAATTCCGTCCATCAATTGTTACAATCTGTGGGCGCAGAACTTCCATTTCACTTTCTCCTAATAATCTTCCAGTGAAGTCCCAAAAAATAAATTAGCATTTTAACCATGTTTAATCAGAAATAAAAATCCTATATATGGGATCATTATGTGGCCCTGAAAAGATGTAACTAGCAAAAGAAGGACTGGTTTTGTTTGTTTGTTTTTGGGTGCTGGGGCTCAAACTCAGGACCTTGTGCTTGCTAGGCAAGTGCTCTACCACTTGAGGTAGATCCCCAACACCCTGGATGACTGCTTTCCAGCAGACTTCCTTGGGAAGTCAACTGCTCCTTTTCCCACCACATTGCTGCATCCTGACTCTCTAGACAGCAAAGTAATGTTTAGACTATCACCCCAGAGAAAGTGATTAAAAGACCTCTATACACAACTTGTCCATGACTGTGAAAGAGAAGATGGAGATGTCTTTATACTTTAACCTAAAAGGAGTAAACTGCAACCTTCAACGTTCATCTAAGCATTTGCAGTATGATCATTAAGCTAATGAAGGATACTTAATACACTCATCCATGAGGTGGGAAGGGGGAAACCTAAATACTTTCACAGGTGCTAGAAATACATAACCTAACAACCAGATCCAGCTGCTTTTCAAAATGCAGTTGAGGTTGGGGATTTAGCTCAGGGGTTAGAGTGCTTGCCTAGCAAGCGCAAGGCTCGGAGTTTGATCCCCGGCACACACATACACAAAAAAATACAGCTGA
The DNA here is from genome assembly GCA_004026905.1 of Hystrix cristata. Classification (NCBI taxonomy): domain Eukaryota; kingdom Metazoa; phylum Chordata; class Mammalia; order Rodentia; family Hystricidae; genus Hystrix; species Hystrix cristata. The sequence goes on from PVJO010031247.1 coordinate 13,911, forward strand.
AGTTCAACTTTAACCAATGTGATTTTCAGACCAACACACTGCGGAGGGGAGGAATCCCATTCCTATAGGCCACTGCCTAGCAAACTGCAAATCACTTTCTAAGACGACCAGCTTCTAATCACTGTTTAGTAAATCAGTAATTTAGGAGGGGCTAGGGATGTAGTTCCAGGGGAAAAGCCTGAGTGAGGCCATGGGTTCCACCTCCAGCACCACAAAATAATACTGTAATGATAATACTTGAGGAAACAAAGAGTCCTGATGGGCTACCTATGGTTAAACTCTAGCACTGTTTCTACCATACGAATAGGGTGTGATCCAAAAGTAATGCGAGTATTTACATAAAAATCGATTACAGTAAAAGATACACTGCTTTAATCCCCCTCAAAAAACTCACTCTCCCAGATTGTAGTTCTTTTGTTTTCTTTTTTTTTTTTTTTTTTTTTTTGTGGTGCCAGGGATGGGGATCAAACTCAGGGCCTTGTGCTTGCAAGGCAAGCACTTTAATCACTGAGCTAAATCCCCAGCCCCTGTTTTCTTTTTGTTTTTTGAGACAGGGTCTCATTATGTAGTTCACACCGGTCTTGAACTCACTACGTAGCCCAGGTTGGCCTTGAAATCACTGCAATCCTCCCATGTTAGCCTTC
>PVJO010031248.1:0-14537 GCA_004026905.1 Hystrix cristata
AAAAAAAAAAAAACCCACTACCACCGATGTGCGCCTCATCTCTGGGTATTTGAGTATCAATTTCCTGTCTTGAGTGAAGAATTCTCTGCCTCCTCTCTTGATTTTTACTCCAATTGAGCAGTTTTGTATCCGCCTCTTGAGCCACCTCCAGGAAACTCCATGGAAGACCCAGGACTTTTGTGAATGCTAAAAACTGCAGAAATACAGTTTTTAAAATGCTAAATGAGACCTGGCTATTACCAGGAACTGGCTGCCTCACACCAAGTTCTAAGACCTAACACCTATTTTGTCCTTATTTACACTCATGGTTTCTCATATCAGAGAAACAATTCGATGTGTACTCATGAGTGTCTGATTTATTTCACTTACGAGTATGTTCTCAAGGTGCATCCGTTTACCTACAAATGTCTCTAGTTTATCCTTTTTGTGGCGGAGTAGTACTCCATTGTTGTGAAAAAGAAAGAAAATATTCAAATGAGGAGGAGAACTAGGGAAGGGGGAGGGGCAAAGGAAGGAAGGGAAAAGGAAAAGAAAAGAAATGGAAAAAATTGGAAAATACAAATAAACCTGTTGTAAATATGGAGAGGAAGAGGAGTTGAAGGGAGGACTAGGGAGGGGGGAAAAACGAGCTATGTCGTGTACAGGGGCACGTTAACAGTGATGAGTGCGATCATTATGTCTGTCTAAAACGGACCTAACGCCCCCCAGACCAAGCGCTTTGCTCTGTATTTTCAGAACTTTTGCTCCACTCCCCATCCACGAAGGGAGCCTTCGTTACGGATTCATGTTCACACGCTCCCACTGAGATGCGCTTACACAGCTCAACGGTAAGAAATGATTTTTGATTTGTAAATTGAAATGAGCAGAGTGTGGATGTAAAGTACAGGGCTCCTTCCCGGCCATGCGCCTCTCTCAGGGATGGCGAACCTCTTAGAGTGCTCCGTGTTAACTAGCGGCCCGCCGCGGCACGCGTGCTGCAGTTCGCCACCACTCGGGTTTTCGGCGTAGAAGTGGGTGATCCCGGTTATCTTCAATTCATGCGAATTGAAGAAGAGGGGAGAAAGGTCCAATTTTAGAACTCAATATGCAATTCGATTTCTGCACTGATGGTGAGAATCTAACATGGACCTTCTGGGTTCCTCTTAGTTGGTCTTTCTCCAGCACAGGCGAACGCGTGCGGGGAATTGCACACGCATCGCTGGCACAGGGACGCGCGCGGGGACACAGCGACGGCACCCCGGAGGCCCGGCTCGCCCTCGCACCCCACGTCTCCCTCGCCGGCCGACACAGCCCCCCACCCGGCCGCGCCCTCCGTGCCCTGGATGAAGTCCTAGCACCTGGGACCGAAGAGGCGCTCTTGGATCATATTCTCCAACTTCCGTGTGTGGCCTGAACACGGGACCTCAGAGGCAGAGCGCGGGCCAGAAGTCACCCCGACTCCCCAGGGGCGCGCGGGCGGCTGGGAGGACGCGGACGCCGCAGCACGGACCTCCGGTGCGCTCCTGGCTCGCGGCCAGCTCCCCGCTGCCCGGGCTAGCGGGTCTTCTGACCTCCTGCGAGGTCATTTCCGTCTGTCTTCTTTTTCTTTTCTATTTGTTTTTTTTTACCAGGAACATGTATTGGTACATTGTATACACAGTGATCACGTTCATCATGGTTACTTTGTACCTGTACATGATGCATCTTGATTTTCCCCCTCTTCCCCACCCCTCCCCTCTGCTGCCCCTTCCCTATTTACAGCAGGTCTATTTATATTTTCCCATTTTGTTCCTTTCCTCTTTCTTTCCTTTTTCCTTTCTTTCTTTTCCCCTTCCCCCTTTCTAGTTCTTCTCTCTTTTGAATATAACCTCCCTTTTATATAATATCTATTACGCCTCTTTGTCCTTATTTACCCTTATGGTTACTCTTATCAGAGAAACAATTCCATGTGTACTCATGAGTGTCTGATTTATTTCACTTAATAGTATGTTCTCAGGGAACATCCATTTACATACAAATGTCTCTAGCTTGTCCTTCTTTATGGCAGAGTAGTACTCCACTGTGTGGAAAAACCGCATCTTCTTTAGCGGTTCATTGGTTGTTGGGTACTTAGGTTGATTCCTCAAAAACTACAACTAGAGGTTCCATTTGACCCAGCTCTTCCTCTACTGGGCATCTTCCCAGAAGAATTAAAAGCATCACACCACAGCGATATATGCGCAACCATGTTCACGGCAACACCATTTGTAAAAGCTAAGTCTTCCTTCCTCTTCTCAACTGCGAGGCGCCCTCCTCCGACCGCGTCCGCCCGGCTGGGGCTGTCAGCTCAGGACGCGCACTCGTCAGCCAGCCCAGCATGCAGATCATCCCGAAGGTGGCACTTCACCCGCAGTAAGTAGCTTTTCACTCCGTATTTATTCTGACTAGCAGGATGACTGAGGCGGAGAAGGTCAAGATGGGCAGAGCAACGTATCTTGTCCTGTATCTCTGTTCTTCCCAGCCGTGCGGCTGAGGCCCACGACTCGGTCTCGGTTCCCTGCGGCCCGGTCCCCTCCCAGAAGGGCAGGAGGGCGTTCTGTTCCTCAGAGCACCCTCCTCCTCGTCCAGAAGCTGTGCCCAGAGCCACCTGCCTTCCTTCCCACATCCAGATGTGTGTCCGCTCGCCTCTCTTCTTCTCCAAAACTTGCCCCGTGTTGAACTCTCTTGCGTTTCGCTGATTTTCCAACCTGTGTTTGGGTATTGCTATCGATGTTTTCCTGTTGTCGTTGCTGTTGTTTTTATCAATGTGTTTTAAGTACACACTTTTGGGTACTGTCGGTTGCTGCCGACTGTTGTTTCTCAGTGTGCGGTCCACAGGATGAGGGATTCAAGTTGGGGGTTTCCACCCTAAGTCCTGTAGAGTCTATGAAGGTAACAATCATTACTCACACTCGGCGCCGATGGTAAAAATGACTGCTGAAGAAGGGCCATCGACATGGTAGCAGGGACCGAGGTAATAAAATTTTTCACCGCGGCAGAAAGATTGGTTTCAATTTGAATGCAAATAGGCTGCAGGGAATTCGCCGCCAAGGAACAAGGCCGTGGAATGGAGGGCAGAAAATTATTGAGAAAAGGCACAGAAGAAAGGCTAGAGTTTAGCTGATCTGAAACACACGTAGCAGGACTTGGGTTGAAAGCTGATTCGGGTGACCAGATGTCACCTTTGTGACCTTTGGGGATGAGAAGACAATGAAAGTGGTCATATATCTAAATATTACACAGAAACAGAGAATCTTGCTAAAATCAGACACTGAAGAGACAAACACGAGGAATTCAGGGTAAGCTAAGCAGAGGACGGTCAGAGAGCAAATCTCTGTGACCAAATAAGCCACTGTCACCCTCAGGTCCCCAACACCCCGGCCGCACTGGGCTGGAGGAAGGCGCCCGCAACCCTCCTGCCTCTGCTCCCCTCCCGGGTCCCTCCGCAGGGACCACACGGAGCCATCTGTGCCGGTTCCACCACCCGTAGGGGCCCAAGACTGTGCTGTAATTTCGGATAAATCATAAATTTAAAGATGTTTAGAGCAAGAAAAGTGCCTTCAGACTTAAATTACTAGATCTGTCTTTTTCCGACATTTTTGCAAAATATGCTGTTTAATGCATCTTAATATAGGGAAAGGCTCAAGTAGACAGAAATGTCTCCAGCCTAGAAGAGTCCTAAAGTGGCCCTGACATTATCCTGTGTCTTCACAGTAGTGTAGAGACTTTGCAAAAGCAGGATGTACTGCCTGAGCCGCTCTGTAGCACACTTTCATTAAATGACACAATGTTTTATGTAAGTCTATAGTGTAAGTTATTTGTACACTGTGCATACAGAATATAATAACTAGTATTCCTAGTTTTGTTTTGTCTTGTCCTTTGAGACAGGGTCTCACTATGTAGTCCAGGCTGGCCTCAAACCCGCCATGTTGCCAGGCTGGTCTCAAACTCGCCTCGGCCTCCCAAGTGCTAGAATTACGGGCGTGTGCCACCGGGCCTGGCACAAAACTTTCTGAGTGTTTCTAATTTTCGACCTAGATTGTAATACTTGTGTTACTGTAACTCAAACATGTTAGATAATATTAACTAGCTTCCCAGGTCCCGTGTCCTAGGGCGCAATGCAGACGGTCTTCTTGCGGAGTCCTCCCGGGGCTGAGTAATAAAGGGCGCACTGTCCAGAATTTCAGAAGGCACAAATCCACTGTACAAGAGATTTACTCCAAAGAATTTATCTGGTCCTAATTACCTCCCGAGGCGATAACAGATCTCGCATTTTGCCCCCATCACATTGTTTCAGTAGGGATTTGGGAGAAGCGTCCCGCATACAATGGCTAATGATTTGGATCTGAAGATAACGTGGTGGGAGTCACTGCTAGCCACCTCCCGCCCTCTGCGCAGGCTGGAGTCTAGGAACCGCCCGTATGAGCTGGCCTTGCTTCCTGCCATTGAGGCGATCAACGGGCGCTCTCGTCTCTCACCCAGCGTGTCTCTGGGGTCCGATCTCTGCGATGTCTTCCGTGACTGTAGGGCGCTGCAGGATTCCAGTTTGGCTCTTAGGACTGAAAAAGAAAATCTCCACGTGCAGCTGCGGGAGAGAGACACCTGCGGGCACCTCTGAGGCGGAGCGGCAGCTAGAGCCTGCACTGTGTGTGCCTGCGCTGGGCAGGGCCAAGGCTGAGTGAGGGAGAGAGAGGAAGTGCTCTCCTGGAAGGCCGCGTCTACGCGGTTGCTTTACAAGATGCTCTCTGGATTGGGGAGATTGTTAGAAACACAGGAAGAGAATTCGTCCCTTCGGCCACGTCCATCCGCTCAATGCACTCGAGCGCTGCGATCGCACTTTCAGACGCTCTTTGTGGCGAGGCTGACCACGTTGTTCCCCTTCAGCTCGCCCGGTTTCCTTCTAGCAGGCGGCCCCCAAGGACGCGTCCCGGCACGGTCCCCTGGATGCCGCATTTCAGCTGGACCTGGTGGGGATGGCTATTTCAGAAGATGAGAAAGAGATAGTCTAGATAACTTGCTCCTTTTCCTCACATCTTCAAACCCTTCCAAATACCCCAGCCCCCCACCCTGATGGGCGGCGGCTGTCTGGAACACTTGCCCCGTCACTCCTGACCTCAATACACCGCTGTCTTTCCCACCCTTCTCCTGCCGGCGTCCCGCACGCAGTTGTTCATCCTGACTCCTGGCTGGACGCAGACTCGCAGCTCTGGCCTCCTGCAGCTGTGCCGTGTCCTCTCTCTGCGGTGGTCCTCTGGGGCCTGACCTTGCGCAGGACGGCGCAGAGAGTCTGGGAAGGGCACAGCCAGGGTCACAGTCAGGGGAATGGGCCTCAGAGACCCGTTCACCCACCATTCGTTCACTTATTCGTTCGTTGCCTGCCTCCCGGCTGTCTGCCCCACTGACTGCCACAGGACCCGGCGCTTCTCACCGGAGTCCTGCTCTTCTGCCCGAGGCTGTGGGCTCCCGCGGCTGGTATTCAGCCCGGTTGGTCTCCCAGGGACCAAAGTGGCACCGTGTGTCTGGGCCGGCACCTGGTTCTGAGCGGGCCCACTTGATGCAGAAACCCCGAGCGCACGGGCAGCGGTGGCCGTGGGCAGGGTGTGTTGAACGACGATGCGTGAGCGGACACGGTAGCACACAGTCTGTCCTCCCAGCACTCTGGAGGGTGAGGGAGGGGCATCGCAAACCCAAGCCCAGCCTGGGCAACTTGATGAGATCCTGTCTCAAAAGAAAAGATTAAAAAAGAGCTGAGGGGCTGGGGATTGAGCTCTGTGGTTAGAGTGCTTGCCTTGCAAGCAGGAGGCCCTGAGTTCAATCCCCAGCACCAAAAATAAATAAATTAATTAAAATTAAAATTAAAAAAATAAAAAGAGCTGGGGATGTAGCTCAGTCTGAAGGCCCTAGGTTCAATCCCCAGTACCAAGGGGGTTTAAAAAAAAAAGAGTGGGCTGGGGATTTAGTTCAGTGGTTAGAGGGCTCGCCTTGCATGCACAAGGCCCTGAGTTTGATCCCCAGCCCCAAAACACACCCAGGAGTCTCCACCTCCTTCAACACCCTCAAGCGCGCGCGCGTGTGCGGGTGACCTAAGAGGAAAGGGGACTTCCAGGCCGGTTCCTCAGCCCTTTCCGGCGCGGCCCCTTTAAGGGGCGGGCCCGGCGGTGCTGCGGGCGCAGACCGGAATTGGAGCGGGAGCGGGAAGGACCGCGATGAGCCGGGTGAGCCGCGCCCCGAGCTCGCGGACCGGGAGCAGCGGCCGGGCCCGGGAGGGGACACCGGCGGGGTGCACTGTGGGCCCCTAGCGAGGTGGGCTCGTCAGCGGCCATGCGGGCCTTTGCTGCTGTGACCCTTAGAATTAAAACTGAGGCAACACTGTGCAGCCTGTCATGCAGCACTGGGGAGGCTGAGGCAGGAGGATCGCAGGAACTCACGCCCAGCCTGGACAGCGTAGCAAGACCCTGTCTCAAAAAGGCAAAAAGGTTTTTGCAGGACAAAAGCTTTCTTTGGAAAGTAAGGGGAATTGGGAAGGGACTGTGGCTCGAGGAGGTGACAGAGGTCAAGCTGACCCCGGGGTCCGTGCGCAGGGGCACGCAGGCCCGGATCCCTCACAGCGGGACAGTTTAGCGTCCCGAGATGACCGTCCCCGGGCAGGACTCGCAGGTGACCAGGGCTCAGGACCGGGGCCGGGACTTCCAGGCGCCCCTAGAACTGGGCGTTGTACAGCTGGTCGTCAGCTGTCCCCGGGAACCCTGAAATTAGTCACTGGCGTCTTGGTGTCCGCGGCTCGAAGGGGCGAGACGGCGAGCTCCAGCCGGTTTCTCCCGTGTGATGAGCACGCTGCCCGAGCTCACCTCAGAAACAGTCGTTCCCTGGTCTAATCCCGCCTTTGGTGGCTAACAGGCTAAGGCCCAGCATTCTCCCCTCTGTCCCCTGGCGGCCTGCGCCATCTCCCAGCCGTTGCAGCGCGGCCTACGCCTGGAAGGTAGGCCGCCCTAAACACCTGCCGTGTGCCAGGCCTGGGCACAGGGATGGCCGGGTGACAGGTCCTGCCGCTGGGGCATGGATCCGAAGGGACCAAGGTGAGGGGAAGGGCGCGGGCAGCCCCACCTGCCGGCTGCTAGGGACTGGGCACCCTGGGGGCTGGGGACCAGGCGGAACTTGCCCCAGCAGTGTAGGGAGAGGTCCCAAGCAGGTTCTGAGGCTGCAGTGTGGCTCCTTGCGGGCAGAGCTGGGTCTGGGGGCAGGTGCAACCCTGCATGGAGCCCACACGCAGGCAACCAAGAGATGGGGAGCTGGGGTGAGGCCAGGAGGCCCCACCTGGCATGAGGCACCAGATGCTGGGGTGACCCGGGGTGGATTTGGGGGTTGCCTGCAACCTGCCCTGGCTGGCCCGACTCCCGCAGGTAAGGAAGGAAATGTCTATTGGCTGCTCATTGTCCCAGGGCCCTGGTGGCTTCCTGAGCCCCGGAAAACCCATCAGTTCTGTGTGACCTTGGCAAGACCTTGAGGGCCCCTTCCCCTCTCCAGGCCTCAGTTTCCCCCCTGAGTAGTGCAGTGCAAGGGCGGACCGGCACCAGAGGGATGTTGGCTCTCCAGACCCAGGGTCGGTGCTAGTGGGGTTTATTTGTTTTGTTTTGTGTTTTGAGGCAGGATCTCACTATGTAGTCCAGGCTGGCCTCCAACCTGCAGCTATCCTCCTGCCTCAGCCTCCTGAGTGCTGGGATTACAGGCTTGTGCCACCATGACCAGCCAGTGCTGGTGTTTAAACCAGGTCTGGGCTCTGGGAACCAGCCTGGCGTAGCTCTGGCCCCGCCCTCAGCCCACCCCTGGCATTCTAGGCTTCCCCCTCCCCACTGGTCCTCCCCAGGCTGGGGCTTGCGGACCCCAAGAAGGAAGTGACCTCCCCTCAAGGCTCCAGCGGTGAATCAGGCCAGGCGCTTGGTGGACCGCCTGGTTGTGTCAGCTCCAGGGTGAGAGTTCTACCCATCCCAGCCTCATCCTGACCTGCAGCTGCGCCCTGCAACCCCTGGGTGTGTTCCCGAGGCCTTGTTCCCAGAGCTGCAGTGCAGAGGCGGGATTTGCCTCCGGCTTGGCCTGGCCCTGGCTGGGTGGCCTGGCCGATGGCCCTGAAGACCAGCAGAGACACCTGGAGACTCTGGTCCTCCTTCAGTTTCACATCAGGAAGAGGAAGAGAACCGAGCCCTGGGGTGCCCCCCTGGGGATCTCCTTATATGCTGACCCCTTGTGCCCCTTCAAGGCCTCAGGCTGGAGGAGCAGAGCCAGGCACAGACGGCCCATGTCAGGACAGGGCCACAGGGACGTGGCCCTGAGGGAGCCCGGGAAGGACAGGGTGGCCTTGGAGCCCGGTTTGCTAGGCTGAGCAGGAGTTGGGGGGGGGGACCTCCCAGGCTCCATCACCACTGGCCTGTTTGCCCTGGTCCCCCCACCGCCTGGCCCCGAGCTGATCTTGCTTCCTGGCCTTTGGCTGTGATACATCCCAGACACGAAGACATCCACGTGCCGCGTCCTCCAGCCCAGCACAACCTGATGCAAACAGTTCAGCAGAATACACCTTTGTCCTCAGAGTCCACAGCGCTGCCTCCAGGACCCTCATGGATGCCGAGATCCACAGGTGCTCCGTCCATTCTATGGAGTGGTGCGGGGTTTGCGCAGAAGCCAGGCCCACCCTCCTGGGGCCTTTGCACCCTCACTAGATGACAGAATTCCCGGGATAAGGGACATGCGGTATATGCAGTTGCTAGATTCTTATTTAGGGAATAAGGACAAGAAAAAAAGCTGTGCATGAGCTGGACACGGTGGTGCATGCCTGTCATCCCAGCACTCTGGGAGGCTGAGGCAGGAGGATTGGAAGTCCAAGCCCAGCCTGGGCAACTCAGTGACTTAATGAGACCCTGTCTCAAAATTAAAAAATAAATAAGCAAAGGGCTGAGGCTATAGCTTAGTGTGAAGGCCTTGGGTTCAATCCCTAGTCCCCGGGGGAAAAAAAGAAAAGAAAAGTCTGTACATATTTAGTACTGACACAATGTTTGGGGGAGCAGTATTTTTGATCTGGGTTGGTTGAATCCATGGATGAAGGAGTGGTGGGTGGGAAAACTGACTATTAAAATTAGCCTCACCTTTTTTGTTGTTGTTTTGGCGTTGGCACTGCCAGGGGACAGAGGTGACATTTTCTTTACACTTAGTACAGCAGGGTGGCCTGGACTCCCCACCTCTGGAAGTTTTGTCGTGTACTAGGAATTGAACCCGGGGCCTCGCGTGTGCTAGGCAAACCCTCCACTACTGAGCTGCATCCCCAGCCCTTTTTATTTTGAGACAGGGTCTCTCTAAGTCACTGAGGTGCCCGGGGTTGGCCTCGAGCTCACGGCGATCCTCCTGCCTCAGCCTCCCAATGCTGGGATGACTGGTGAGCGACCTCGCGACCCCTCCTCAACTGCTGCGTCTCTCCTCGAGGCCCCGGCAGTTCCCGCCATCACCAGCAGGGGGCGCTGTGGCCTCTCGGTTCCTTCTCGGGCTGCGTCCGGGGTGGCCCAGAGGTTTCTTCGTCCAGCGTCCCCTCCTGGTCCCTTCTGTCCCCCACACCCAACCTGGCTCCCAGCACCCTGGGTGGGGGTGTCTGTGGGCCGTGGTCACCCTGTGTCCCGAGGGCCTGGCGCCCAGGAGGGCTAGTGGATGAGGACTCCTTCCCACGAAGTCCGGTGCTAGCACCGAGTCTTGACAAGTGGGGGCACCTGGGTCGGGGGTCGCCGTTGCACCCTGAGCGACCGGGCATGGCCCACTCACTCAAGCAGGCTCGAGGCCAGCTGGGGTGGGGAGCGTTCTAGGTGCAGCGCACACAGCCAGTGCAAAGGCCCAGGGGCAGGAGCAGCTGGGTGCATTTGGTGAGGTGGAGCGAGGGGCGCTCAGTAGGGGCGCCGCATGTGGCACAGCCGGGGCAGGTAGAGGCCTGCGGTGTGTGAGATGCTCCTGTGCGTGCTGTGGGGAGGGACACGAGGGACCCACTGGTCACCAGCTGCTGCCATCCAGGCAGCAGACAAGGTCAAAGATGAGGCCATCGGGGCCTTAAATGCCGAGAAAGCAGGAGCCTGCAGGGCGGGGCCCAGTGGGCAGCGCGCTCTGGTCACTGGGGTCTGTCTGTCCCACCCTCAGGTGACCTTGGAGTGGCAGTGATGTGAGGGGTCCGAAGAGCGGGGCACCAGGCCCTGACAGCGGACACTGGTGGCAGGACGCAGTGCTGACTGGGCACAATACCCCTCCCCCCGGCCTCAGGTTGGTGCCTGGCCCCCCACGACCCCAGAATCACCTCTGTCCTGAGAGTCACCTGCGCCCCAATGAAGTGTTCCCAGAGCTCCGCTCCTTCCGCCTGTGGGAGACTCGGCCGGGCCTGGGCCTGCCTCCCGTGCACCCAGGTGCCCACGGTCGGCTCAGGCTGGCTGTGCCGGGGACAGGTCACGGCTCCATGGTGAGCGACCGCCTGCTGCAGCGTGGCCCTGGTTCCATCCCCAGCACCACGAGAAAAAAGGAAAAGATGGTGGTGGAGACTGGAGGGGCCCGGCCCCAGCCACTGCCGCCAGCCAGGCCGGCAGCAGGCTGAGGCAGGAAAGGTCCTCCCGGCACTCCACAGGGTGTCAGCCCCGGCACCTCCGCCAGAGCCCGCCCCATAGTCCCCGTGTCGCAGGACACTGGGAACGGCATCCGGCACCTGCCCTCGGGACACACGCCAGCGTCCCTTCCCTTTCACTGTGGGGAAGGCTTTGCGGCACAGATTCCTTCATCTGCCGGTCTCATTCGGGGTCTCACCTTCGAGGACTCAAAGAATGCCAACAACATGGCTTGTGGGCGACATTGGTTTCCCACCACACTGTGTGTCCCTTTCTGGTGGACGAGGTCCATCCTCAGCCTAGGACGACCCTCACCCACCCTGGTCACCCTGTCCCCGTCTCCCATCACCCGGCACCGCCCTGCAGTCGGGCACAGCAGCCTCTGGGGACAGGATGGGGCAGGCCTTTATGCCTCCCAGGAGCTGGGGCTCACCGCTGCCCAGGACCGAGGGCACTGGACAGGCCAGGAGGACAGAAGGATCGGGGACACCTCGGCCGCCAAACTCAGGATGACACCCATTATCGGCTGCTCCGCAGGCAACAGTGTTGGGTGCTGCTCGCAGGCCGCAGCATCAGCAGAGGGAGCAGCAGCGGGAGGGCAGGTGCTGGGGACAAGGGGGGGACTTGGGGGCGGGCGGGACAGAGCTGGAGCACTTTTGTGGGCAGGCGTCAGCCCTTAAGAATGGCCCACCTGCTGCCGCTCCGCCTCCTGGAAGCCCCCCGCCCCCGGCCAACCCCTGCTCCTTCCTGATCCCTCTCAACCCGGAGCCTTCCCACTGAGGTCCATCTCAAGCCCTTTTTCTAATTATTTTCATTCTGAGACAGGGCCTCGCCTAGTTGCCCAGGCTGGGCTCGAATTTGTGATCCTCCTGCCTCAGCCTCCCAGAGTGCTGGGATGACAGGCCCCCTCCCTTTATAATACCTCCCTGTCCCCAGCACATCATTCTTTTGTGTCCTTCCAGTCAGAGTCTGACATCTCCGCACACTGCGGGTCCTCAGGAGACACGGGCTCTCTCCTAGCTGGCCAGGGCTGCTCAGGGTGACCTTGTTACCTAATGGCTCGGGGCTTGGGAACAAGAAAGCTGGCCTAGACCTCCAAGGAGCGGCCACTTGGGCTGTGGTGGCTCCTGCAGCCTGAGTCCTCCCTGCTCAGCCTCATACTAGCCCAGACCTGGCGGGTGAGGAGGGGCCTCAGCCTGGCCCTCTTCAGCCCGTGCAGCCTCTGCACCAGCCTGGAGCATTCACAGCTCTGTGCCTGTGCCCGGTTCACACGCGCACAGAGAGAGAGCGGAGAAGCCACCCCAGAGCCGTGAGCCCCCCCAAGGCCTGGACTCTGGTTTCTAGAGCCACGGCTGTGACTCACATGTGGCTGGTCCCCTCCAAAACTCATGTCCAAATCTGATGCCCAGCCAGGCATGGTGGGGCACACCCGTAATCCCAGCACTCAGGAGGCTGAGGCAGGAGGATCGAGACTTGAGCCCAGCCTGGGCAAGTTAGCAACTTAGCAAGATCCTGTCTCAAAAATAAAAAATTAAATAAAAGGTGGGGATATAGCTCAGTGTGAGGGCCCTGAGTTCCATCCCCAGAACCACATGCACAAATAAATAAATCTATAACACTTGGGCTGCTCCTGGGGGGAAAGGTGGATTCTAGCCCCAGGCAGGAGATGTACAAGAGGAGCCCGAGGTGCCAAGCGAAAACCAGGGAGGTGAGTATGTCAGAGGGCCTGGGAAGCCGACTCCAAGAGTTTCCATTAAAGCAAGAAAATCGATGTGGGAGTACTCCATACTGATCTAAAAGACTAAATAAATACATGGCGGGGAAGGAGACATAGTGCCCAGGCGGAAGAACTCCAAAGCATTGGGGAGGAGGGATTGAGATGGGGCCTCACTATGTAGCCCTGGCTGGCCTCTAACTCAGCGACCCTCCTGCCTCAGCCTCCTAAGAGCTGGTATTACAGGCACGGGCCATCACGCCCAGCAAAATCCAAAGCATTTACACAGCATCTTAGTACCAAGGGATGGGTGGAGCCTCCAGTCCTTACTGTGGGCTGTGCACAGCGATTCCTTCCCACAGGGGACCACACCAAATGGGGATGGAAACCTGCAAACACCCCCAGCCCAAGGACGGGCGACCCCAGCCGCGATGAGTTACGGTGACACAGGCACCGGTGGTGACCAGAGTGCTTCAGCAAACCACGAGGAAAGCCTCAGACCCCATCGGAGGGCCAGAGGCAGGACCCCTGACCTGTGCACCCCTAAACTGTCCAGGTTATTGGGCGTCTAGACACACACCTGTCATCTCGGCTGCTCATTAGACTGAGGCGGGGGGGTCCCAAGTTCACATGAAAGCTGGACAATTTAGCAAGAGCCTGTTTCAAAATACAATTGAAAGGGCTGGGCATGTGGCTCAGTGGCACAGCACTTGCCCCGCACGTCTGAGGTCCTGGGTTCCATCTCTGGTGCTGCAAAACAAAACAAACAAAAGGCTGTCAAAACAGTGTGACAACTAAATGTCATCGTGGGCTCCCTGGCGTGGTGGTCACGCCTGTCATCCCAGCACTCCAGAGGCTGAGGCAGGAGGATCGCTGTGAGTTTGAGCCCAACCTGGGCTACACAGGGAGAACCTAACCCAAAAAAGAAAAACAGGACACTCAGGAAAAATAGATGAAATCAGAATAAAGTATGGACTTTGGTGAACAATGAGTCCCAGTATCGGCTCCCGGACTGTGTAGACTGTTAATGGTAGGGGAAGCTGGGCGTAGGCTACGCAGGAATTCTGTCTTCTATCTTCGTAAGAATTCTGTGAATATAAAGCTGCTGTAAAATTATATATATATATATATATATATATATATATATATATATATATATATATATATATATGATTGCCATGGGAATCAGGGATGTCTGGCCGAGATGGTGGAAAGGAGAGGCTCCGGGAGCCGACGAGGGTCAGGCCGGTGCGGGAGAAATGGGCGGACGGAGGCCGGGCGCACCGGGAGACGGGCGGGAGATCGGTGCCCCGGGGAGTCTCGCGGGCCTCGCACCGGGCAGGGCGAGGGCCCGCAGCTGCTGGGTGGGCTTCGGCGCGCTCTTGCCCTCTCTGAGCTTTGGCCTTCACTGTCTGTGAAATGAGGCTCAACACCGCGCCTGGCTCAGCCCGGCAGGCGCAGCGCCCCGCACGTACACGGGCGCGCTGGGAAACTGGTTCTCCCCTTCTGCTTCCCACCGCTTTCGGGTGGCAGGAGTGGCGCCTGTCTCTTTAAATTATGTAAATAAACTGCGGGTGGTGGAGCGTGTGTGTGTGAGTGTGTGTGTGTGTGTGTGTGTGTGTGCGTGTGTCCGCGCGCGCGCGCGTGTGTGCGTGTGTGTGTGTATGCGCGCGCGTGTGTGTGTGTGTGTGTGTGTGTGTGTGTATGTGTACCGAGGGCAGCGATAAAAAGAAACCTCTTCACTGGCTCAGCCAATCAGCGCGCTGGGCCGGTGGAGCGGCCGCCTGAATGGCCCAACGGTGGGCCGCGGGCTCTGAGCCCGCCCCTGCCTCTGGGCGCCGTGGGGGCGTGCCCGAAGGAGGCCACGCCCCGAGGCGTGGCCAGCCGGCCGCAGCGGGAGGGCGGCGGGCGAGCTCGGGCGTCGGCGCGGCAGGTGCGGGAGGGCGGCGCGCGGGAGGTGAGTCTGCCCCGGCCGCGGGTTCCCCCCTCGCCCCCGGCCCCGCGCCCCGCGCCCTGGCGGCTGCGGTGGGCAGAGATGCGGCAGGGTCCGGGCTCCCGGCTCCCCGGGCAGGCGGGGTCCACACCCGGGCCGGGCCCCGAGACCCCGCTCCCGGCAGAGCAAGGGCGAGCGGGTGGCGCCGTCGCCAGACCCCGCCCGGTGCCTTGATTCCGAGCCCGGGGCTGGTCCGGGTCGGGGCTGCAGAGCGGGT
>PVJO010031249.1:0-14547 GCA_004026905.1 Hystrix cristata
TCACCTATCAAGGTAAACCCATCAGAATCACAGCAGACTTCTCAACACAAACCCTTAAATCAAGGAGAGCTTGGAGTAAAATATTTCAAGCCTTAAAAGAAAATAATCTCCAACCCAGATTGATATACCCAGCTAAACTATCATTCAGATTCAACAACGAAATAAGATATTTCCATGACAAAGAACAACTGAAGAAATTGATGACCTCCAAACCACCTCTACAAAATATTTTGAAAGATGTCCTAGAAAAGGAAACTACAATTACAAGGACACTAATAAACAATAATCCACTATGCAAGAAGATGAGATCATTTTCAGTTATATTAACTCAGCTGATTTGAATGGGCAAAAAGCAAATTAACTTTAATTCCAATCCATTTCAATTCATTCTTTACTGGATGTTAAAGCTAAGCATACAGGAGATTGGGGGGGGAGCGCAAGAGGAACTAAACTAGGATATCTGAGCAAACGATCACACTGCTTAAAGGCAGGCCATTTATTTCACAAATATTCTCGAGTCATATAACAACCCCATTGGAGTGTCATACAGCAATTAGAAAGACTATTAAGCTATACAGAGAAAATATAATCCTAAAATAAAATCTAAATATAATATTAGCATGCAATTAGCAATCATATGGGGCTACAAGAATGTCAAAAACAAAATGGTAGGTGAAAATAAAACCTTAGAGTTGCGAAGATACAGTATTGTTGACCTTATCTAAGCGATCAAACATCTAAGTGTCTCACTAGAGGTGAGACAAACTGACATGTTGTATTTCCTGGTATAATGTATTAAGAAATAAACAGCAGCATCTATTAAGCACTCCCACCAAAAACTGGTTTACATGGACTTATACCGTACTTCCAGATTTGTAAAAGTGTAGAGAGTTTAGAAAAAAGTCTAGCAGTACCAAGAGGAAAAATGTCAGAAAATCCAGAAACACACTGGAAGACATTGGTCTGGTCGTCTCAAAAAGTCAATAAAACAAGAGGGAAAAACCATGAAAATGTACTAGACTAAGAAAGACTAAAGGAGAACAAGAATCAAATTTGAGGAGTAAAATTGATTGGATTTACTTTTAAGAAATCGCTACAAAAAGTACTTGGGAAACCTCTCACAGGAAAGCCAATCCTAACCCTAGCCCTCAGTACATTTTGTTGGGCCCCACCATGAAGAAAAATGCTGCATGTAAACTTTCTGTGGCCCTAAACTGTGCACTCGCTCCTACGTATTTTACCATGTAAAAGGTCATGCTAACTCTCATCAGAAGGCCAATTCTAACCCTAACGCTGAGGAAATTTGGCTGTGCACTACTGCTAAGGATAATAAGAGTGGAAATATTTGGTGTGCCTTCAACTTGGCACAAAAAAACACAAGTTTTTCCCAACTAAAAAATTCACCATAAACCTCTGAGAAAGGCCCCTCCTAACCCTAACTTCCGGTACATTTCCTTTGGCCCTGCTGCAAGGGAGAAGACTAAATGCAAGATTTCACATGGCCTCAACCTTGCAGGCAGATGCAAGTATTTTGCCCTGAGGAATGCCGGCTTAACCAGGAGAGGAAGGCCAATCCTAACCCTAATGGTGAGAACATTTAATGCAGCCATGACGCCAAATTTAACTCCAAATTTAAGATTTCATGTGACCTAAATTGACCAATAAATCCCAAGTCTTTTGACATGTCAAAGGTCAAACTAATAGTCAGCAAAATCAAATCCTAACCCTGACTCTGAGGAAATTTTGCAGTGCACTGTTGGGAAGGCTAATGCTATTTCTACTATTTGGTGTGCTCTAAACTTGGCAATCCATGCCGAGTATTTTGCCACAGAAAACATCACTGGAAACCTCATGGGAATGCCAGTTGTAACCCTAAACCTGAGTACATATTGTTGCGACCTGTCAGGAAGGAAAATGCTACACGTAAACTTTCAGGTGCCCTAAACTTTGAACTCCTTCCTAAGTATTACACCATGTAAAAGCGTGCGCTAATTCTAACCATAAGGTGATTCTTAACCCTAGCGCTGAGGGAATTTGGCTGTGCACTGCTGCAAAGGATATTGAGAAAGAAAATATTTGGTGTGCCCCCAACTCGGCACTCAAGCACAAGTGTTTCCAACTATAAAGTTCACAGAAAACCTCAGAGAAATGCCCATCCTAACCCTAACCCAGAGTAAATTTCCTTTGCCCTGGCCAGAACACAGAAGACTAAAGGGAACATTTAATGTGGCCTTAACCTTGCAGGCAGATACAAGCATTTTGCCGTGCAAAATGCCACCATAACCCTCACAGGAAGGCAAATCCTAAACCTAACCATGACAACATTTTCTACTGCCAGGAGGCCAAGCAGAAGATAAATAAAGATTTCATGTGACCTCAAATGGCCACTGAAACCCAGAGCTTTTGGTATGTCAAAAGTCAAGCTAACTCTCACTGGAAGGCAAATCCTAACCCAACCCCTGAGGAAATTTTGCTCCGCAGTGCGGAAAGGGTAATGCTATCTCTACTATTCCATGTGCTCTAAACTTCGGTACCAATACAGAGTATTTTGACCCAACTACATCACCGGAAAACTCACAGGAACGCCAATCCTAACCCTAACCCAGAGTACATTTCCTTCGGCCCTGGCCCAAGGCAGAAGGCTAAAAGGAAGATTGCACGTGGCCTCAACCTGGCGGCCTGGTGCAAGTATTTTGCCCTGAAAAACTCCACCCTAAGCCTCACAGGAAGGCCAGTCCTAACCCTACGAGTGAGAACATTTTCACCCGCCAGGACTCCAAGTAGAAGTCTCCATTCAAGATTTCATGTGACCTCAACTGGGCACTCCACCCCAAGTCTTCTAATAGGTCAAAAGTCAAGCGAACTCTCACTGGAAGTCAGATGCTAACCCCAAGTCTGAGGAAATTATGCTCCGCCGTGTGAGTAAGGGTAATGCCATCATAACTGTTCGCTGGGCTCTAAACCAAACAATCAACCCAGAGTGCTTTGACATCAGACACATCACTGAAATCTCAGAGGAACAGAAATCCTAAGCCTAACCCGGCAGACATTACGCTCCGTCCTGCCCCCAAGGAAGTCTCTACCTGTATGTTCGCATGTGTCCCCAACTTGTCACTGAGGCCCGAGTATTTAGCCATGCCAATTGGCAAGCTACCTCTCACCAGGAGACGGATGCTAAGCCTAAACCTGCCGACATTTTGCTCCACCCTGTCACCGAGGAAGTCCCTGCCTGTATGTTCACATGTGTCCTCAACTTGTCACTGACACCCGAATATTTTGCTGTGCCAATGGGCAACCTACTGCTCCACGAGAGCTGGATGCTATTCGTAACTCCACCGACATTTTGATCCGCTCTGTCTACGATGAAGTCCCTGCCTGTGTGTTCGAATGGGTGCTCAACTTGTCCCTCAGGAGTATTTTGCCATGCCAATTGGCAAACTACTTCTCACTGGGAGCTGGATCCTAATCATAATCCTGCCGACATTTCGCTCGGCTCTGGCACCAAGGAAGTCCCTGCCTGTATGTTCCCATGTGTCCTCAACTTGGCACTCAGGCCCGAGTACTTTGCCATGCCAATTGGCGAGCTACTTCGCACTGGGAGCCGGATCCTAACCCTAATTCTGCCGATATTTTGATCTGCTCTGACCCCAAGGAAGTCCCTGCCTGTATGTTCGATTGGGTCCACATCTTGGAACTCAAGTTCGAATATTTTGCCATGCCCATTGGCAAGCTAGGTCTCACCGGAACCCAGATCCTAACCCTAACCCTGCGGACATTTTGATCCGCCCTGCCCATGAGGAAGTCCCTGCCTGTATGTTGGCCTGTGTCCTCAACTTGTCAGGCAGGCCCAAGTATTTTGCCATGCCTATTGGAAAGCTACATCTCACCAGGAGCCGGATCCTAACCCTAACCCCGCCGCCATTTTGCTCCGCCCTGCCACTGAGGAAGTACCAGCCCGTATATATGCATGTATCCTCATCTTGTCCGTCAGGCCAGAGTACTGTGCCATACCAATTGGCTAGCTACTTCTCGCTGGGAGAGGATCCTAACCCTAATGCGGCTGACATTTTGATCCGCTCTGCCCCCGAGGAAGTCCCTGTCTGTATGTTGGCATGTATCCTCAACTTGGCACTGAGGCCCGAGTATTTTGCCATGCCAATTGGCAAGCTAGGTCTCCCTGGAAGGCAGATCCTAACCCTAATCCCGCCGACATTTTGATCCTCCCTGCCCCTGAGGAAGTCCCTGCCTGTATGTTGGCATGTGTCCTCAACTTGTCAGGCAGGCCGAGTATTTTGCAATGCGAATTGGCTAGATACATCTCACCGGGAGCCGGATCCTAACCCTAATTCTGTTGACATTTTGATCTACTCTTCCCCCGAGGAAGTCCCTGTCTGTATGTTCGCATGTGTCCTCAAATAGGCACACAGGCCCGAGTATTTTGCCATGCCAATTGGAAAGGTACTTCTCACCTGGAGCCGGATCCTAACCCTAATCCTGCTGACATTTTCATCCGCTCTGACCCCGAGGAAGTCCCTACCTGTATGTTCGAGTTGGTCCTCAACTTGTGAGGCAGGCCCGAGAACTTTCCCATGTCAATTGGCTAGCTACTTCTCACCTGGAGCGGGATCCTAACCCTAATCCTGCTGACAGTGTGATCCGCTCTTCCCCCAAGGAAGTCCCTGTCTTTATGTTCGCATGTGTCCTCAACTTTGCACTCAGGCCCAGTATTTTGCCATGCCAAATAGCAAGCTACTTCTCAACGGGAGCTGGATCCTAACCCTAATCCTGCCGACATTTTGATCCGCTCTGACCCCAAGGAAGTCCCTGCCTGTGTGTTCGATTCGGTCTTCAACTTGACGCTCAGGCCCGAGTATTTTGCCATGGCAATTCACAAGCTAGGTCTCACCGGACGCCAGATCCTAACCCTAACCCCTCTCACATTTTGCTCCGCCCTGCCACCGAGGAAGTCCCTGTCTGTATGTGCACATGTGTCCTCAACTTGGCACTCAGGCTGGAGTATTTTGCCATGCCAATTGGCAAGCTACTTCTCACCAGGAGCCAGATCCTAACCCTAATCCTGCTGACATTTTGATACCCACTTCTCCCGAGGAAGTCCCTGTCTGTATGTTCGCATGTGTCCTCAACTTGGCACTCAGGCCCGAGTATTTTGCCATGACAATTGGCAAGCTCCTTCTCACCAGGAGCCGGATCCTAACCCTAATCCTGCCGACTTTTTGATCCGCTCTGACGACAGGAAGTCTCTGCCTGTATGTTGGAGTGGGTACTCAACTTGTCAGGCAGGATCGAGTATTTGGCCATAACAATTGGCAAGCTAGGTCTCACCGGAAGCCAGATACTAACCCTAACCCCGCCGACATTTCGATCCTCCCTGCCCCTGAGGAAGTCCCTGCCTGTATGTTGGCATGTGTCCTCAACTTGTCAGGCAGGCCCGGGTATATTGCCATGCCAATTAGCAAGCTAGGTCTCACCGGAAGCCACATCCTAACCCTTACCCTGCCGACATTTTGAACCGCCCTGCCCCTGAAGAAGTCCCTACCTGTATGTATGCATGTATCCTCAACTTGTCCATCAGGTCCAAGTACTTTGCCATGCCAATTGGCTAACTACTTCTCACCGGAAGCCGGATCCTAACCCTAATCCTGCCGACATTTTGATGTGCTCTGACCCCAAGGAAATCCCTGCCTGTATATCCGAGTGGGTCTTCAACTTGGCACTCAGGCCCGAGTACTTTGCCATGCCAATTGGCTAGCTACTTCTCACCGGGAGCGCAATGCTAACCCTAATCCTGCTGACATTTTGATCTGCTCTGCCCCCGAGAAAGTCCCTGTCTGTATGTTTGCATGTGTCCTCAACTTGGCACTCAGGCCCGAGTATTTCGCTTTGCCAATTGGAAAGGTACTTCTCACCAGGAGCCGGATCCTAACCCTAATCCTGCCAACATTTTGATCCGCTCTGTCCCCAAGGAAATCCCTGCCTGTATGTCCGAGTGGGTCCTGAAGTTGTCCGTCAGGCCCGAGTACTTTGCCATGCCAATTGGCAAGCTACCTATCACCGGAAGCCAGATCCTAACCCTAACCCTGCCGACATTTTGATCCGCCCTGCCCCTGAGGAAGTCCCTGCATGTATGTTCGCTTGTGTCCTCAACTTGCCATTCAGGCTGGAGTATTTTGCCATGCAAATGGGCAAGCTAACTCTCAGCAGGAACTGGATGCTAACCCTAACCCCGTGGACAATTAACTTAATCCTGCCCCCAATGAAGTCCCTGCCGGCATGTTCACGTGTGTCCTCAAAATGTCACTGAGGCCCGAGTATTTTGCCACTGAAATGGCCGATGCACCTCTCACCGGGAGCAGGTTGGTAACCCTAACCCTGCCGACATTTTGCTGCACCCTGCCCCCGAGGATGACCCTGCCTGTATGTATGTATGTGTCCTCAACTTGTCCTTCATGGCTGAGTATTTTGCCATGCAAATGGGCAAGCTACCTCTCACCGTGAGTCAGATCCTAACCCTATCTCAGCTGACATTTCGCTCCATCCTTCCCCCGAGGATGTCCCTGCCTGTATGTTCGTATGTGTCCTCCCCTTATCACTCCTGCCCAATTATTTTGCTCTGCCAATGAGCAAGCTACCTCTCACTGGCAGCCGGATGGTAATGCTAACCCCGCCGACATTTCGCTCCACCCTGCCCCCGAGGAAGTCCCTGCCTGTATGTACATATGTGTCCTCAACTTGTCTCTGATGTCCTAGTATTTTGCCATGCAAATGGGCAAGCCACCTCTCACCGGGCGCCGGATCCTAACCCTAATCATGCCAAAATTTTGATCCGCTCTGACCCCAAGGAAGTCCCAGCCTGTATGTTCGAGTGGGTCCTCAGCTTGGCACTCAGGTCCGAGTATTTTGCCATGCCAATTGGCAAGCTAGGTATCCCTGGAAGGCAGATGCTAACCCTAACCCCGCCGACATTTCGCTCCGCCCTGTCACTGAGGAAGCCCCTGCCTGTATGTTCACATGTGTCTTCAACTTGTCACTCATGCCTGAGTATTTTGCCATGCAAATGGTCCAGCTAACTCTCACCAGAAGTCAGATTTTAAAGCTCAGGTTGCGGAAATTTTGCTCCAGATTTCCAAGAACGGTAATGTTGTCATTACTGTTCCATGTGCTCTACAATTACGAATCAATCCCTAGTCCCTTGACCCCAGAAACATCACTGGAAACCTCAGAGTATCGCAGGTCCTATCCCTAACCCATTGTACATTTCCTTCGGCCCTGACCCAAGGCATAAGCCTAAAAGGAAGAATTCATGTGGCCAGAACCTGGCTGCCAAGTGGAAGTATTTTGAACTGAAAAACACCATCCTATGCCTCAGAGGAATTGCAGTCCACACCCAAAACATGAAAAAATTTTCTCCTGCCAGGACTCCAAGCAGAAGGCTCCACTCAAGATTTCATGTGCCCTCAAGTGGGCACTCCAGCCCAAGTCTTTTGGAAGGTCAAAGGTCAAGCTGACTCTCACTGGAAGTCAGACCCTAACCCTCATCCCAAGGAAATTTTGCTCCGCAGTGCCGGGAAGGGTAATGCTCTCATTACTACTCCATGTGCTCTAAAATTACTAATCAATCCTGCGTGTTTTGACCCCACAAACATCACTGGAAACCTCAAAGGAACGCCAATCCTAACCCTAAACCTAACCCAGAGTACATTTCCTTCGGCCCTGGCCCAAGGCAGAAGCCTAAAAGGAAGATTTCACATAGCCTCAACCTGGCAGCCAGGTGCAAGTATTTTGCCCTGAAAAACACCACCCTAATCCTCACAGGAATTCCAATCTTAACCCTAATTGTGACAACATTTTCTTCTGTCTGGGCATCATCTTTCATACTAAATTCAAGATTTCATGTTTCCTATGCTTAGCACGCAATTCCAAGTCATTTGCTATTTCAAATTTCAAGCTAACCCTCAGTACACGTCATATCCAAACTCTAACCCTGAGGAAATTTTGCTCTGCAGTGCTGGGAAGTGTAATGCTATCTCTACTGTTTGGGGTGCTCTAAACCTGGTAATCAATTCCGAGTATTTTGACCTAGAAAATATCCCTGGAAACCTCACAAGAATGCCAATCTTCACCCTAACCCAAAGTACATTTACTTCGGCCCTGTCGCAGTGCAGAAGCCTAAGTGCAGAACATTTCACGTGGCCTCAAACGTGCAGCCAGCTGCAAATATTTGCTATAAGTAGTGCCACCCTAATCCTCCCAGGAAGACCAATCCTAACCCTAACCGTGAGAACATTTTCTTCTGCCCAGTCGCCATCTTTCACACTTAAGATTTCCTGTTTCCTAAGCTTAGCATACAAACCCAAGTCATTTGCTATATCAAATGTCATGCTAACCCTAACTGCAGATCAAATCTTAACCCCAACCCTGAAGAAATATTACTCTGCAGTACCGGGCAAAGTAGTGCTATCTGTACTATTTGTGGTGCTCTAAACTTGGCAATCAATTTTGAGTATTTTGACCTAGAAAACATCACTGGAAACCTTCCAGGAACGCCAAACCTAACCCTATCCCTGATGACATTTCCTTCAGCCCTGCTGCAACACAGCAGCCTAAATGCAATATTTCATGTGTCATCAACCTTGCAGGCAGGTGCAAGTATTTTGCCCTGAAAAATGCCACCCTAACCCTCACACTAAGGCCAATCCTAACCCTAACCATGACAACATTTTCTTCTGCCAGGACACCGAGCAAAAGGATAAATTCAAGATTTCATGTGCTCTGAACTGGGCACTCAAGCCCAAGACTTTTGGTATGTCAAAAGTCAAACTAACTCTCATGGAAAGTCAAATCCTAACCCTAGCCCTCAGGAAGTTTTGCTGGGCAATACCGGGAAGGGTAATGCTATCTGTACTCTTTGAGGTGCTCTAAACTTGGCAATCAGTCCCGAGTATTTTCCCACAGAAAACATCACTGGAAATCTCACAGGAATGCTAATCGATCTACCCCTAACCCTGAGGACACTTCCTTCTGCCCTGTCCAACGTGGCAGCCTAAACACAAGATTTCACGCGTCTCCAACCTTCCAGCCAGGTGGAACTATTTTGCAATGAAAAATGCCACCCTAACCCTCACAGGAAGGCCAATCCTTACCTTAAGGGTGAGAACATTTTCTTTTTCCAGGATGCCAATGAGAAGGCTAAATTCAAGATTTCATGTACCCTCAACAGGGCACTCAACCCAAGTCTTTCTGTATGTCAAAGGTCAAGCTAACTCTCAGTGGAATTCAAATCCTAATGAGGTAGGAATAGGTCGTGTCTGAGGCTGGCTGGCAAGGGAACCTGACCTGGGGGAATGGCCTGCACCTGATGTCAGCCTGAGGGGTGATTTTTAAGCAGGAGCCTTCACATGGACTCCAGGGAGTTCTTCTGAGTTTCCAGGAGGACTCCACTCCATAAATAGAAGCAACACGAGCCGCTCCAGGGGCTTCTTTGTTACAGAGCCACCAGGGAGGGGGCTTTCCCTTTTTCCTCCCATGGAAGATGATGGCTGTGAACCGAGCACCATGGCTATCATGCCTTTCTCATGGTAACCCCTACCGTGCCTTTTAGGCCCAGAGCACATTTTACTGTTTCTGTTGTTAGGCTCAACTTCCCTTTTCTTCTTTTCTCTATACTTCTAAATAAAACTTTAGAACTACTTTTTGTCCCCCTCATTCAATTCTTTGCTTGAGGAGGGAAAGAACCCAGGAATATTGCAACCCATCCGATAACACTAACCCTAACCCTCAGGAAATTTTGCTGTGCAGTGCAGGGAAGGTAATGCTTTCTGTACTATTTCAGGAGCTTTAAACTTGGCAATCAGTCCTGAGTATTTTGCCACAGAAAACATCCCTGGAAACCTCACAGGAACACCAGTCCTAACCCTAACCCTGAATACATTTTGTTGTGTCCTGCCCTGAAGGAAAATGCTGCATGTAAACTTACAGGTGATGTAATCTTTGCATTCACTTCTCAGTACATAACCATGTAAAAGGTCATGCTAAGTCTCACCAGAGGGCCAATCATAACCCTAACACTGAAGAAATTTAGCTGTGCACTGCTGCTAAGCATAATGAGAATGGTAATATTTCATGTTTCCTGAACTCAGCACTCAAACACAATTGTTTCACAACTAAATATTTCATGGTAAACCTCAGAGAAGTGGCCATCCCAGCCCTAACCCTGAGTACATTTCCTTCAGCCATGCGCTGTTTATCCTGTGTCACTGTATATCAGCAGTATTTAACTTTCTTCTTGATTTAAAAAAAAATTTAAGTCCATGTTTGCAGTATGTAGTGTTCACATTAAATATGACGAGTTGGCACCTATACATAACACATCTTAGTTCTTTTTACATCCACTTCCCCCGCCTTCCCTTCCAACTGCATATTTCCCTATTGTCTTTCTTACCTCCCTCCATCTGTCCTTTTTTCCTATTATCTATCTTTTATTTTGCTGTTTGTTTATGTTTTGGGTTTCTCATGAAAAACAAACCATGTGCTACTTAAGCTTGTGTGGCTCAGTCGTTTCACTTAACATAATAGTCTAAAGGTGCATCCATTTTCCTATAAATGACTCAATTTTATATTTCTTTATGGCAGGGTAGTACTCCATTGTGTATAAATACCACGTTTTCTTTATCCATTCATGTATTTATGGACATATAAACCACTTGCAAGATTTAGCTATTGTGACTAGCACTGCTCTAAATATGGGGGTGCATGTATCACTGTAATGTGATGTCTTCAACTCTTTGAGCAATCTCCATACTGACTCCATATTGGTAGTACTAGTTTACATTCCCACCAACAGTGAAGAAGGGCTCCTTTTTCCCCACAGCCTCGCTAACATTTGTTGTTACCTGATTTCTTGATGACAGACAGTCTTTGTGGAGTAAGGCAAAATCTCAGTGTTGTTTTAATTTTCATTTCTGTAACGGTCAGAGATGTTGAATATTTTTTCACGTATTTAATGGCCCTTTGTATTCCTTCTTCTGAAGAAATGTCTGAAGTAGGTCTGTTTTTGTCAGTTACCCAATTTTGAGGGGGCCTTTATTTTGAGGCCCAATAAACCTATTAGAAATCTATTAGAAAAGTAATAGGCTTACTTTTCTAAATGATTCATAGATTTTTCTCTAACTGCTTTTAAGATTCTGTCCCTGTGTTGAACTTCTGGCCTGTTGAATACAATGTGATGTGGAGAGGTTCTCTTTCAATCATGGCTTTTTGGGTTTCTATATGTGTCACTTATCTATATGTGTCATTTCCAACATTTGGAAAGTGTTCTCCTATTATTCTATAAACAGTGATTTTTATGCCCTTTGTCTTCTGATTTTTCATTTATTCCAGTTAATCTTAGATTAGACTTCTTTGTGACATCTAGCAGCCCTTTATCCATTTTTCACATTCTCTTGTTATTTTTAAGGTATCCCTGAGTAATTGGTCTTTGAAAGCATCTCTATCTTCTAATTCTGACATTCTGTCCTCACAATGGTCACTTCTGCTGCCCATACTTTAGAAATAAATTTTAATCTCCTGGATTTCTCTTTAGAATCTTTTCATGGACTCTAGTTCTTTACTACATTGGTCATTCATGTTTTGTATTGTTTTGTTTACCTTAACTAACTTTTTATTAGTGTCTTCTTAAGCTCCCTGATTGTTTTGTTTATTAGTTCTACCATCTGATTAGTTGTATTTTCTGTGAGCCTGCTGAGTTCTTCACGTATCTGTTTTTTAATTTCCTCTGTTATCCTTTTGAATAATTTGGCTATGTGGCTTTTGTTTTCCTCTCCCTTAGTGCATCACAGATTAGATTTGGGGGAGTTGAGAGTTTTGGAAGGCATTTTGTTGCCTTGTCTTTTCATTCTTCTATTTTTTTGTTAGTTTTATTTTGTTTTGTTTTGTGCTTAGATATGCAGTTGCTTATAGTGGGAAGACTTTGTTGTTAATATGGAGATCTATTTAATTAGTCACTTTTCAGTGATACACTCAGGGCATGGTGAAATCTTGCTTCTGCTCCAAGATTTGATCACTTTTATTAATACAAGAAAGAAGGATGCAGTGTAATTGGCCCACCACCCACTTCTCCAGGAATGAACCACAGTAATGTTAATGTCACAAAGGCAATCTGGGTATTGGCATACAAATTAATCCTATTAATAACAACAACTCTGTGACTCTGACAATATCAAGTCAGCAACAGTAACATCATTCAAGATAAACTGGATATTGGCATACTGTAGGAGCCAGTAATGTACCACCCCAGACCTGTGCTGGATGTAGGCAGCAGAGCAAGGGTTAAAGGACCGTACTTAATGGCAGCAGGCATTTTCAGACCCAGATGTTTCTGAGAGCAACTCAAGCTTGGCCTGGCTTCTTATCATAGTGTCTGGGGCCCATGACATGCTAAACCTGAGTTTAAACTTCTCAGGGGCTCTCTTTCTGGCCTGCTTCCTGTCTGTGACTGTCTTCCATGGCTGTCCCTTACCCAGTCAGTGTGGGAAGGTAACACTGGGAGCCCTGAAGTAAAGTTGTTTTTAGTTGTTCTGAGTCCCAGATTTAAATCCTCAGCCCTTTCCTGAAATGGCATCTGATCAAGAACACTCTGGTGATATGGCAGGCACCTGTTCTTGAATCTCTCTCTGGCTATTGCCCACCACATAGAAAGGGTCTCCTTGGAGCAAAATGCTGTGCTGTTTTTACAGTTCACAAAAGCCATGGGTTTTATTGCCATTTCCCCCTGGATCTCCTAGTCCTAGGTGCCTACCTTCCTTCTGGGGAGCCTGGTACCCCTCCTTGAAAACTGCAAGAGCCAGGGAGAAAGTCCAAATCCTCTCCTTCTTTTCTCTTCATTGTGAACTATCTTTCCCATTTCTCTGTAACTTCTAATTTTTCCTGATGATTCCTTTCCAATTCCTGGTGATCTATTTCTCTTTTATTTCTTCAACTGGTTGTTATTTTCTGATGTCTTGATTCTAGATCTCAGAGAAGCTGAATTTTGCTATCAATCACCACTCTGCCTCCCTGACTCCTCCCTTCACTCTCTGCTATGAAGTGAACAGCTTTCTTCTGCCATGCCATTCTACCATGCTGTTTCTGCCATGGAGCCAGCTGACTGCGGACTGTACATGTGAACCCAAATAAACCTGTCCTCCATTAAGCTGCTCCCTGGGGGAACATGGAGAGAGGGAAATTGGCCTCCAGATTATTTCACCTCCCTATACATTGAATGTCCTGCCCACCATTACTGTGTCTCTTCAATATTTTCAGTTGTGCCACCTGATGTCACAGTGAGAGAACAAATCAGTGGAATAATTGCAACAAAGGCATGAGTTTAGGTTTTCCTCCAGGGACCACTGGGTCTGACCATTAAGTCTTTACTGCCTAAGCATTTTCAATTTAAACCACCTGCAGTAGGTGAACGACCACATTGTCACTGGCACAAACAACATAAGCACTGGAATCTGTCCTTGAGATCTTTAGGTTTAAGAAGTAGAGCCACCAATTCACCAAATTCTTCTGACAGTTTTTTAATCTAGTAGTTTATGGTAAACACCCATTTATGATGATAATAGAAACTCTTCCCATCTGATAAAAGGCTAAAATCCAATGTCACATCTTCCATATTAAAGATCAGGAGATTAATCTGTTGAATGAAGGAGCATAGACTATCCGTACTAGATTATCTGTGCGGCTGGCTGGAAGACAAGTCAGACAATTTGACTCCCTTGTTTAACGTAGGCATTTTAAGCCATGGGACTTTAACCAGTTTTAACCTTACCACTAACTCTCCACATGGCCAGCAATGTAGTCAGTTACCATCCATCATCAAAGTGATGTGAAGAATGTGAAGCTGGCATTCTACCCAACTCTGAATGGTAGAGTAATCCTGAGGGATTCTGTTTAAAGTCTTCTCACAGATTACACAAGAAATAAATATAAATCACAGGTCAATTATCAAATTAGTAATAAATTCTTCTGAAAGAAATAACAAAAATAACCCTTCTGTTTTTTTTTTTAAAAAAGCTGTAATTACTTTTATAATTGAAAAGTGTAGGCGCTGTGCCATCCGTTCCCGGGCGAGAGAGAGATTCTCCGTCCCGCCCTGGACACCCAAAAGCGGCGCGGAGGCACCTGCTGACCACGGGATTTTCCAATCAGGTGAGGGAGAGGGCCCGCGCTAGAACAAAGGACTGAGACCTGGGCCCACATGCCGGCAAGGTCTGAACCCATCAACATACATAAAATCTATGCCTCCTCTCTGGTGACACTATTTTGTGCTGTTCTCCCACCCACACTCTTTTTTTTTTTTTTTTGGTTGTCTGTATGTTTGTTTTTTCCTCCTCTTTCTTCTCCCATTGTCCCTCTTTTAGCTTTTTTCTTTTTAACCTTCCCCTCTCTGAAGTCACCATTACCAAGTAGAGCCAACCATGACCTTGTCTTTGAAAATAACCATGGAGGACTAAAGGTTATAAGAACCAAGAAACACATATACCCAGA
>PVJO010031250.1:0-14545 GCA_004026905.1 Hystrix cristata
GCCTCTCTCTCACCTGGTTGAAAAGTCCTGCGGTTACCAATCACCTCCCCTCCACCTTCGTGTGTCCAGGGTGGGAGGGGGAAATCTCTCTGTCACCTGGCAACGGATGTCGCAGGGCGGGATCGCTTTGCAGGCTTTGTCCCGCTGCGGGGGCCTCTCTCTCACCTGGTTGAAAAGTCCCGCGGTTACCAAGCACCTCCCCTCCACCTTCGTGGAGATCACTGTTTCTAAAGAAAAGTCGCTGTTCAAATAATACTATCCTCTGGTTCCTGGGTTAAATTGCAATGTTGGATTACCTGTTAGGAAGAAAGTGTTAATGAGATAATTAAAATTCCTTATGTAACTTATCCAGTCATCATAAAAAAATGAAAGACCACATCATGTAGGAGAAGAAATTGGGTTAGGAGTTAGTATGTATTTAGTATTTAGTGGATGTGAGCTATTTGCCAGGCTCAAGACTAGGCACTTTACATACTTTACCCCAAGGAAATATTTCAACACCAATAACTGGATCCCACCCCTAGAGATTTAATTTGCAAGCATAAGGTGCAGTTGAGGTTCAGAACCATTGCCTTGGTGAGGATCCAGGGAAAACTAGTTCCCGTTCTTCCTCGGTACCTACTGTATAGTTCTGTCTCCAGGAACCAGTCATTGACAAAATTTAAGCTGGGGAAAAGAGCCTCTTTAATAAACAGTTCTGGGAAAACTGGCTATCCACATGCAGAACTAGACTCACTTCTCTCACCATGTACTAAAGTAAAATTAAAAAGGATCAAAGATCTAAATATTAAAGCAGAAAAACTTAATTTTCTGGAAGATAAAATAGATAAAACTCCTGAAGACGCAGGTGTATGCAAGAACTTTCTGAATAGAACTCCAGTTGCACAAGAAATAATACCAAGAACTAACAAATAAGATCATATCAAAACAAAAAACTTCTGTACAGCAAAGTAAACAACCAACATAGAAGGAAGCAACCTACAGAATGGGAAAATATTTTTGTCAGATATTCCTTGGACAGAGGAGTAAAATCTAGAATATATGAAGAACTCAAAAAAATTGGACACCCGCAGTAAAAGACACAATCAAAAAGTTGGGCAACTGAAAGGAACCAACATTCCTCAGAAGAAGAAATATAAATGGCCAGTAAGTACATGAAAAACTCTTCACCATTGTTGGTCATTAGAGAAATACAAATTAAAACAATACTGAGATTCCATCTTACTCCAGAAAGAATGGCCGTCATCAAGAAATTAAAAAGAAATTAAATAAAAACAAATGCTAGTGAGGCTGTGAGGAAAAAGGAAACCTTCTGCATTGTTGGTGGGAATATCAACAAATACAACCATTATGGAAATCAATATGGTGAGTCTTCAAAAAATTAAAACTAGAAACTCCATTTGACCCAGCTATTTCCATTCTAGGTATCTTCTCAAAAGAGTTAAAGGCATCATATTACAATGAAACATGCATACTCAATGTTTGTAGAAGCACAGTTCACAATTGCTAAATCTTGAAAATGTCTTGTATGTTTATCAATAGATGAATGGATAAAAATTTGGTTTTATACACAATGGAATACTATTCTGCCATAAAGAAGAGTAAATCTGATTCATTTGCAGGACAATGGTTACACCTGGAGAGCATAATGTTAAGTGATATAAATCAGACACACAAGCTTAAACATCTCATGGTTTCTGTCATATGAGAAACCCAAAATATAAAGAGCAAGATAAAAGACAGATAACACAAAAAAACCAGCCACAGTAGTGTGAATACTTCATCAGGCCGATGGCGAGATCTACGTGATGTGGAACTAAGAGCTGGCAAGGAACTGAGGCTTCCCACCAGTGACTGTCCGAGTGTACCATGCTGGAAACTGTTCCTCCAGCAAAACCTTCAGATGAGCACAGTCCCATCCAACAGCTTGCTTGGGTGAGAGCTCGAGAGAGATCCTGGGCTGGAAGTACCCAGTTAAACTTCTTTCCAATTCACAGCCCTCAAATTAATATGATAATTAATTATAAATATTAGTTATTAAGAATACAAGAACTAAGTATTGTTGTTTAATCCTCTAAGCCTTGTGTAATTTTACAAGGACAAAACACCAATAGCTAATACAATAAGTGTACACACTATAGAATTTTCAGAATCCGAACACCTACCTTGCAGATCAAGAAACAGAACATGACTTTACTTCAGAAGCCACTTCGTGTTTCCTTGCAGTGACTACCCTCTTCCCGAATAGTAACTGTAATCCTGATGATCATAGCATAGCTTTGGGTTTTTTTGCCTTTTTTGTAGTTTCATGGAGACGATATTAAATAGTATATGCTAATTTTGTCTGGCTTCTTTAACATTAATATTCATAAAATTAATCCACATTATGGAATTATATTTCTATATGATCAAAATTCATTGCCAAATAACTTTCCAATGTATTCACATATAACATTTACCTATCAAAAAGAATATGGTATTAATTAATTTTGTGTAATTATTACAGCTATTAAAATAAAGTTTTAACATTTGGCAGTGTAGTTGCCTATAACCACCACTTTCTTTTCCAGCTGGAGAGGGAGACGTTTGCTTTATACTTTAGATTCAGATAGACTTGACTTTGATATGTATGTGGTCAGTTATTTTGAGTATGTATGTGATCAAGTTAAAGATATATATAATGTATATATATACACATATATATTTATATATATTTACATATATTAATACATATATAAATATAAATACATACAAATTTTTGTATTCAATTTACAAGAGACATAATGAGAAAAATCATATAATCATTCCCACAGATACCAAAAACACCTTGACTAAAATTAAATACTCATTCCTGGAAGGACAGAAATAATAAAATAAAAATCTGGCTGGGCGTGGCGGTGCCCAGCTAGCTGGGCCTGTAATCCCGGCACTCAGGAAGCTGAGGAAGGATTACCACAAAGCTGGGCTACATAGGAGTTCAAGGCCAGGCCAATCTAAGCATATTATCTTAGCACATATTATAGCCCCCAATTTGGTATCTTTACATGAAGAAATCCAGCATTCTAGGGCAAGAGAAGGTGGATGACCTGACCTATGGGACCCACCACAAGAAGAAAAAGAGAAAGAGAGAGAGAGCTTTTCCCTCTTTCACCTTTTAGTTCTGTTCTGCCCTCAATGGATTGGGTGATGCTGGCCCACATTAGTGACGGTAGATCTTCTCACCTGGTCTACTGAAACTAAATCTTAGTTTCTTCTGGAAACACCTTCCTGGATGCAACCAAAAGTATTGTTTTACCATCGATGTGGCATCTTTTAGCCCACTAAAGTTGATATAAAACTAGTTATTGCAAACAAGATTTGCAAGGAGAAAGAATATAAAATGTTAGCAGAGAAACCTGCAAATTCGATACTAGGAAACGATTGCTAAAAGATGTAAGGTAATGGAATAGCACTGACCTATGTGCGAAGCCCTGTGTTCCACCCCCCCAACTCTGCAAACAAACAGAATAATGGAAAACTTCATTTAGGATAAGAATAAGAAATACAAAGCACTTAGGAATAAATAATATGAAATGTTCAAAATGTATGAGGAAGATCTGAGACAGGACTTGGGCAAATAATAAAGACCACTTTCCGTGTTGGAAAGGAAGACTCAATATCATAATACATCAACTTTGTCAATTTAATGTAACCTGAATAAAAGTGCCCAAGCCATTTTCTTCAAGAAATTACACAAATTAAGTCTAAAGTTTGTATACAAAAAATAAAAATGTACAGATAGATAGGAAAATGAAGAGTAATGTCAGAGACTATCTCTGGCAGACATAAAATACATTATAAAGCCTCTGCGATTGAATACCATAAAATATAATATTGGGGAATAAATAGAAATTCCGTAAGTAAACTCAAGTTCACCTGGCAATCTAGGTTATGGTAAAAGTGAATCTCATGTTACTATGGGGATAAATGTGTTCTTAATAACGTTGGAGCAACTGGATAGCATTTGAAGAAAGATTAAATTATATCCATACTTTACACTCCATTTTAATAAGCTTTAAATGAATCTTGCAAATGGCAAAAGGAAACACCAGTGTTTTTATAATCTAGGTGTAAAAAATTCTTTTAAATTATTTCATAAGATATAGAAGTGCTAATAATTAGTAAGTTTAATTACACAAAATACAAAATTCTTGGATGAGATGTATCCATTTTGTTCTATGTATAAAAATCAAACACTGTAAGCAAAGTCAAAAGATGAAGGACAAGGTAGGAGAAAATATTTGCAACTCAGAGTGCTAATTTATCTCATATATAAAGACCTATTTACAATCAAGAAAGAAAAACTACCAAAAACCCAACAGCAACATGGGCAGAGAACATAAAAACACTGTCGAAATGGAAAGGCAGATAACCTTCAAAATAAAAGAACTGTAAATTAAAACTGTGCTGAGATACTATTCCTCATTTCTCAGATAGGCAATCATCAAAAAGTTTAAAAATGTTTTGTTGACAAGTCTGTAGAAAATAGATCCTCTCATAGACTGCAAGAGGGATTGTAGAATGGCTCAACTCCAAGAAAGGAGGTATGGACTGACTCCCAAGGTTAAGGGAACAAAATCAATCAATGTTACAATATGCTATTTTTTTGTGTGAGAAACAAGCAGGAATATCTGTTGGTCTGTCTGTTTGCCTGTCTATCTCTTATTTGTGCAAAAGAAAGTCAAGGAAGGATAAAAAAGGAATTAATGGAAATAGTTACCTATAGTGGGAGTATGAAAATGAGATGGAGAGATAGGAATGAGGGCGACAGACCTTAAAACATACTCTCGCCAAAATATATTCTCTGGAATTTTAAATATGGTTTTGAACTAAGTGTCATAGATAAGCAAAATTAAATTAAAAAGGAAAAAAGGAGTAAACACTGAAATTTCACACAAGTAGATATGAAGGTGTAATTGTGTATAAAATGGTTAATATAAGTAAATGTTTATTTCAAGTAACTTTTGCCATAATGCATAGGGCAGTATAGTTTCAGGACAAACAATAGCAAAAACTTTAAAGTAAAGAAATATCTCACTAAAAAGCTTTGCTGTTAGTAGTACTACCACAATTGACATTTGGAAATTATGTATGTAATATGATAAAGTAAGTAAATAACTATATCAGTATTATATAAAACCTAGATTTATAATGTAAAAGAAAAAATACAAACAGAACAGAAGAAATTTGAAAATCTATAGTAGCAAATTTGAATTCAAAGTATCAACATGAAATTTTACTGTAATAAAACATATATTTCCTAGTTCTGTTGACTGTATAGACTTAAGAATGATAAAACAATGAAATTCTGGTAATGATAAGCACATGGAACCATCAGATCTTTGTTTCTAAATGATCAATATCATAAGCAGGTGATCAAAACTATCATTACTAAGAGTGAGTATACTATGGTTCACTCAAATTCACGTTTTGAAACTCTAATCTTCAAGGAGATAACATTAAGAGCTGAAGCCTTCGAGGAGGTGCCTAGATTCTGAGGGCAGCATCCTCAGAAATGCGATTAGTGTCTATATGTCATAGGTCCAAGGGAGTGTGTGCCTTCCACCAAGCGGCACACAGCAAGCACTATATGAGACCCTCAGCAGCCACCCTGATCTTGAACTTCTCAGCCTCCAGATCGGAGAAATGAATTTACATTGTTGATAAGCTATCCAGTTTATGGTATTTTGTTACAGTAGCCTGAGCGGACTAAGATGAACTAACAGATATTATACGCCCCTTATGTGATGTAGAATAAAATACACTATATCACCTATGAAACATGTCCGCAAAAATTCCTTAACCAGAATTTGGTGGTGTCTCTCTATGTAACTTCCGGTTTATAAAACATTCAGTGAATGTAGGTTGAGGTTAAATAACACCATGGTGGGTGCAGAATCAGTCCAACACAGGATGTGGCACTTTGATGACTATTTTGCCATACTGATAACAGTATTCTGGCATTGAAGTTGACAATCAGAGTCACCATGCTCAATAGGCCTGACCCAACATCAAACAGATTTAACTCTTCAGAAGAGGCTTGGACAGAAGAGAATATAACGTGTACATCAAGAGCAGAGTGAAAACAGTCTTATAACTTCCAGTGCATATCTCTGCACTAGAGATATAATTCAATTGGCTCAGACCAGCTTTAGCTCTAGCAAAACATCAGCTTTTTCTTACATCTCTGGTAGTGTCCCGTCTCAGGAATGCATGACTAGCATCCATTCTTCAGAGCAGCGTGCTTTCTCTCAATGCTAGTTTCTTACTACTAGATAAACAATCTAGAAAACAAAGTACAGGTGCTTAACACTATACAGTCTTCTCTTGGATTCTCATTTGTTTGCAACTGGTATAATTAAACTCCTAACAATTCCATGGGGTAAAATTGAAAAGAAGATTCCATCATAAGACAAAACCTCACATGTCCTCAAGTCTACAGTAAAGACAAAATCAGTTGTTAAACTTTTCCATGTGGGGATGCACATTCTATTGTACTCCTGGCCAGAACTTTCTAGAAGATCTTGAAGAAAAAAAAAGAGAATGGGGAAGGTGATTTAAAATTTTACAAGACTAAAGCAACAACAATTGCAACAAACTCAATGCATGGAAACTGCACCCTGATTCAAATAAAGTAACTATACAAAGCTTTTTTGCACACTTAAATATGAATTGACTATACTAATATTAGATATTAGATAAAATAGACCTATTAGTTTCAGATAGTATTTTGGAACTATTGTTAATTTTCATCTAGTGGAAGGTATAACCACAGTTTATTCACTTACTGATAGTTTATTCATTTCTACTTCTTTTGAAGCTGATAGGCTATGTTCAACATTCACATATGTGCACATATACAACACCCTCTCTAGGGAATATACCTAGCAATGGAACTGTGGGGCCACTTGGGAATGCACATCTCCAATCTGACAAATGGCTTTTGAAAGTAATCATGCTCTTTGTTACTCCACAAATATTGATTGTGTATTTTGATTGCTAGTTGAGTTTCTCCAAGATGATTTCTATTTATTTTTACTTGTTGTGTGGTAATACCATGACTATGGGACCACTTTAAATAAAATTCTGTGTTTAGGCTTTTCAGACCACATATTTATCATGAATTGAGACCATAAACTACTGCGAGTCATGACTCACGGTTACAAATCTTCAGGAGGAGATTTTTGGTTTTATGCTTTTACTTCATGAAAAATTTCACAGAGGCCTAAATGTCCTACACAGAGGGTTATTTCATCTTCACTTTAATGTAGAAGGTAGATCTTTTGGGATAGCACCCCTGTTTGGAAGTTTTCTGTAAGAGTCTCCAAATTAGCCAGGCCTAATACCTCTCTCTGTCTTAGTCCCTGCAGCCATCAAAGTAAAACTTCAGGGTGCCAAGGACTTAATTCAACTGCCCAGAATGAAAGCTTGCGTTGGTGAACACAACACAGGATTGTACCATCCCATCATTTTTGGACTTTGTGCATTATTTTATTATTCCTTTTTTGGAGGAGTCGGTTAGCAAAGCATTCAAAAAGATTTTTAACATTTATGTGTATTCTTAGAAATTTAATTCAAAGTACGTAGTATGGTAAAGATAGCAGGATTGATAGGAAGGGATAGATAGATTTGGGTTCCTGCCACTTGTGTCTCCCCATCTGCGTCTAGATTTCAGCTAACAGTCAGAAAGCTGACAGTTCGCAGATTTTTAGCTGCTTAACACAAGGTACAGTGCGTGGTACTTGACGTCCCCAAATTCCTCTAACTCCCCTGCTTGAAGTGAAGTTAACAAGTATCTAGCCCTCGGGTAATCAGAAAAGGGGTCTTATGTTCCCCCTTTTCATGCACCGAGAGAGATAAACAAGAAAAGCCCTTCACCATGCTAGACATTTCCCTACCCAAATTTATCCAGCCCCTGAGAACAAGCATAGCAACCAATCCAGCAGGGACCCCTCCCGGGGACGGGTGATGTCGGGCCCAAACCCTGTAAGCCTACAATACTGGACGTGGTCGGGCGGCGTTCCAGCTCTGGACACCCCACCGTCCTGTGGGAGGCGGCTTTCGCTTTGCTCTGACAATAAACCTTCCTTCTACTTCCGCTGTAGTCCCACTTGACTCCTCTTCTTTCTCCGACGGAGAGAGACAGAGACAGTTCCAGGGCAAAAGCGTCACGGGTACTCGGAACCCAGACCCACTCCTGACACAGCAGTATGTGACGATTTACAAAGGCAGGAGTCACAGTTGGATTTTTAATTCAATTGCAATTTATTTTTATGTATATAAGAAACACACATTTTCCCCTCACAAATAAAAGGCAAATTGTACCAGCACCGTTTATTAATTATGATCTATTCTTTCTCCACAACTTTGTAATATTACTTGCCATATTCCAAACTCATGGATCAAGATAAGTATGATCCTAAATTTTCTTTTCCCTATATTTGATTCTTATTGCTTCTCTGTTATGAAACCATACTAATTAATTTTTGTGTACTTGTAATTGTAAACTAATAAAAGATGAATATTCCCTCTTTTATAGTCTTATAGCAAACTATTTTGCTTGTATTAGGCTTTTAATTCTCCCGTATGAATTACAGGGTTAGCGATATAATTTTAAGAAAGGAAAATTGTTGAGATGTTAGTCTTGCATTTAATATACAGACAAATTTGGAAGACTTGTCATTATCATGATATTAAATATTTCCATCTCTCCCTTTCCTCATTAATGTTTTTGTCTTTTAATAAAATTCAACATGTCATTATGATTCAAAACATGTTTGTACCTAATAACATAGTTAAAAAAAAAACAGAGCATAGAGACAAATCCACAGTCAGAATTGACTGTATTAATATTTTTAAATAATTAACCAAAGATGCATCAAAATACGTTTATTGAAAACTTGAATGACCTTACCATTTATCTTGCTTTAATTGGCACACACAGATCATCATACCCAACAACTGTGGAATACTCACACTTTTCATGCATACATGGAGCATCTCCAAAAGAGACCCTATATTTAGATACATAGTAAATATTAATGAATCTTAAAAGGCTGAAAAAAGGAATTAAGATACGTCTATGTACCAACTCCACAAAGGAATGTAAATATTACATTCTACAAATATGTGCTAATAAAAAAATAAATTTTCAATAAAAAAGATTGAAATGATACTGGTTAAATTCTCTCAAAGAG
The DNA here is from genome assembly GCA_004026905.1 of Hystrix cristata. Taxonomy (NCBI): domain Eukaryota; kingdom Metazoa; phylum Chordata; class Mammalia; order Rodentia; family Hystricidae; genus Hystrix; species Hystrix cristata. Next base: position 9,237 of record PVJO010031250.1, read on the forward strand.
TGAAATTCAACAAGAAACAAATAGTAAAAGAGTCCTAGAAGAATTCCTAAGTGTATGGAAATTAAGCAACATTTTATAAAAGCCTGATGCCTCAATACACTTATATAAATTTTGGAAATATTTTGAACTAAGTGAAAATAAAAATATGGCACAAACAGCTGTTTGGATGCAGTCAAACCAATGTACTGAGGGATTCTCAATTTTCAAAGAGCTATTAAAAAACAGAAAATTAATTCCTAAAATAATATAAATAAAGAGAAAAATTCAATGACATAAAAACTAGATTTGTGATAGAGAAAAATCAGAAGCTGGTTTTTGAAGATATTAATAAATATTAATAAAATTGATAAGCTTGGAGCACCATTGATATAAAAGAGAGAAAATTCAATATAAGGAATGAAAAAGCAGACGTTACTGATCCTTTAGTTATTAAAGGATAATAAGATATAAAGGTTTATGAAGATAAATTTGACAACTCAATATAAAATGACATATTCCCTGGAAATTGAGACTTATCAAATCCACACAGCCAGAGTGCTTGACTTACGAGCACAAGGCCCTGAGTTCAATCCCCAGCACCAAAAAAAAAAAAACAAAACCCAAACCAGACCAAAAAAAAAAAACCCACAAAAAGAAATAGAACCTATAAATTATTAGAATTAATAAATTTAGCCAATGGATACAATATCAAAAAAATTTATATACTAACAACAAAAAAGGGATGGGATATTATACTTTTACAGAAGCATCAAAAGACATCAAATACCTAAGATTAAATCTCAAAAAGACTGGAAAAGAATTTGATGGAAACTACAATACATTGTTGAGTTTAATTATAGAAGTCCTAAGCAAATAGAGATATATAGCATGTTCATTAATATACTCTGGTGTTTATCAAGGAAAAAAGACAATTGTAAGAAGTCTATTCTTTCTAAACTGATCTGTAAATTCACAGCAATTCCAAGCAAAATCTTAGCATATTTTTAAATAAAAATTGGTAAGTTGACTCTAAAATTTTGGTGAAAATTCAGCATCCAGAAACACCAAGGCAACACTTGTAGGAAAACAGAACCACATGACTTACAATAGTAAATATTAAAATTTCCTGTAATAATACAGTGATTAAAACAGTGTGGTACTGGCACAAGAATAGACAAGTAGACCCATAACATAGAAGAGAGGCCAGAAACATATCCATTTTGTGAAGGCACCTTATTTATGGTAACACTCCACTGTGATTCAGGGGCGAACAGATGGTGTATCAGTCAGGTTCCATCAGAAGATAGAAACCACACAAGTAAAATGAACAAAGAGAATTTAATATAAATCATTGTTCACAGAGTAAAATGTGATTAGCTATTAAAAGGGAAAATGGAGAACTGTAGGGTGTAACAACTGCAGAAAACAGTTACCACCAGTCTGGCTGAAGGATCAAAGGAAAAGCTTTGAAAGTGAGAGAAAGGGCTTGCAGAGTTGATGCGTAGCGGGCGAGGATGTTTGTGACCTGGGAGGAGCAGGCTTGTGGCACCCGGTCCTAAGCCTCCGGGCGGTGGGGGTGTGTGGGGGGGGATTTGGGGAGTTAGGGGGGTAGGCAGTGCTGGAGCACCACTCAAAAAACCATCAAATGCAGAAGCCCTCCTTCCCTCCTGCCCTGAAGCCATCTTCTAACAATACCTCTTGGTAGAAATTAAGAGTAAGCTAGCTAGCAAAACAAATGTAGTTTGCAAAGTTTCAGCCCTAGCAGCAGACAGGAGGTTTTGGAGTTGAAAGACAATAACCTAATAAATGGCACACGTAGTCAGAGCAATAAATGTCAAAGCAACTATATTTCCACGTTGTAAAAAATGACCTTTAACTGCTATTTCAAATCATATATAAAAATTAATTCAAGATGGACCATAGACCGATCTGTGAAGAAAATTAAACTTCTAGAAGAAACAAGATAGCTTTATAACCTTGAGCTAGGCAAAGAAGTCATATAGACACAAAAGCATTACTTTAAAACAAAGGGCTGATGAAATATACTTTGATATAATTACAAACTTCTGTTTATAAAAAGTCATCATTAAAAGGGTGAAAAGGTGTCTTACAGTTTGGGAAAAATATTTGAAATTCATATAAGTAATGGAATGAAAACAGTTTAATTGTAAAAAGGACAGAATGAGAGATGTAAAAGCAGTCACTGACTGGTCTACAGATTTCACTAGACAGATATTGTCAGGCTCTATAGCCCTAGAAGTCAGGGCAGGCTTTGATTAGGCCCCACCTGAAAGGATTTAAGCTTTGTATATCTATGAAGAACCCTCTCCAATCATTAAGAAGAGAAACAGTTTAATTTAAAAACAAGTAAAGCCTGGAAAAAAATCTTCACGATGATAAAAATGGCCTATAATCATATGCATCATTATCACAGAAATTCAAATTAAAATCACAATAAGATAACCATTAAAATTACTGACATTGGTAAGCATTATTGAGGCTGTGGCACAACTAAAACTTTGTTACACTGATGGGGGTGCAAAATAAATGATCATTTTCAAAAACTGATGGTTTTAAAAAAACTAAATGTAAGAATACACTATAACAAAGAGATTCTACTCAAGTATATACTTACTAGAAATAGTGCTTATATGAACCAAAATGCATAGACATGAATGTTTATAGTAACTTTATTGTGACAGCCATAAACTGGAACCAACACATCGCCATCAACAATATAAAGAGTAAATAAATTGTTTTATATTCATGCAAAGGAAAAATTATGATCAGTGGAATAAAGGGATTAATCTTACACATATAAAATTGAATGAAAGATGTCAAATCCTAGTGTGCCGGCTGTTCTCTCTATAAGTAATTGAACAATAGTCAATATTACAGATGTTCATCTGTGGTGCTGTGTCATCTTTAACTATTTTTAATTTATTAATTTTTCATTTTCTTTCATATTGCCATTCTTTAAATTCTTGGGCTTCTATCGGTCTATTGATTGTTGCTATTATTGGTCTATTGATTTTTATCTGTAGTTTTACACTTTTTTATTATGAGCTCATTTTTAGAGTGGTTTAGTAATTTTTTCCTTTTTTTCCTGTTGTGAGCATTGATTTGTAACTTAGTTGTGGGAGCTTTCTGGGGATAGTGTAGGCTTGGGAAAAATTGTCATATCAATTTTTTGTCTTGGCTGTTTTCAGTGATTTTGGTGGTATTAATTTCAAATTTTTTCATATTTTGTGCATTCACCCTTACACTCTCAAGTGAGACTTTTGCTTCCCAGATTCCAAAGGAGAACCCTCACCCCATTTCCCTGCCATATCCGCAGGGAGGTGAATTTTGACCAGTTAAGTTTTCTATCCTTCTCCTGTGCATTGTTCTGAGGGCACAATGCATTAAGGATCATACCTTGATTTGGGAGCTTTAGTTCCAGGTTCCACTTATTAGGTCCAAGACCACATCTTCTAACTTGTTCCCGAGTGTCCAAGTTCAGTAAACCTTTAGCACATCATCAAAGTCATCAGAGTTTTGCCTGTGGTTTTATGGCAGGAACTCAACTCCAAAGAGGTCTCTATTTTGAATCCTTCACAGGCTAGTCCCTCATCTTTCAGTTTTTGCAGCTAATACCTACAGTATACTATATAGATGCATATTAGCATTTATCGAATTCTAATGCACACTGTAAAAATTATTTGTTCATATATAAATGTCCTTCACTAACAAAATTTCCAGGTCTGTGAGTTTGGGAATTGTATTTCACTTGTCCTAGTATTTTAAATATATGGAATGATACGGAACAAGCTGTTACTCAATAAATTCAATAAACATTTTGGAGTGTAGGAAGTGAAGAAAAACCATATTATTGGGAAATCAGAAAAATAAAATTCTCTGTCCCTGTAGTGAATTGTGTCTTTTATTCCTTCCCCTGGCTACCATATAACACATCATGGCTCAGGCACTTTGGCATCGTAGCACGTATTTCTTTTTCCCTTACAACTTGTTTTCTTGACCCTGCCTCCTTACAATGAAAAATTTCTGTAATACTATTTTTCCTTTGTAAAAAAATCCATAAAATTTATCATTTTTGAAATTTAAAATTATGCAATTATATCATATGTGAAAAACTTCTCTGTAAAATTACACATTTAAATGATAGAAAGAGTCAAAATTCTTGAAAAAATCTTTCGTGGGTGTTATATCCTTACTGAATTTCATAAAAAGAGTCTATTTGCTACTTCAATAAGCAATTACCCTTCAAGCATAGCCATTTTATGACTGTTTAGCATTATTTATAAAGCTAAGCTACAGGTCAAGTAAAATTTTCCACAAACTGCTCTATCATGGTTCATTTGTTCCCATTTTCTAGAAACTTGACTCTTTGAAAGGGGATAAAAGGCTCAGGAAATAAGAATAGTTCCATTTATTCTCCCAGTAATCTTATCAATGGGTGGTGTCAGATGAAAAGGAAGGCTAATAATTTTAAGAATTGAAACAGTATGCTCTGAGTCATGAGAGGAAATCCAGAACACCGAGGATCAGCTCAGACATAATTGCAAAGTCAGCAGTACCCCTTTCTTGTGTTCTTCACTCCCTTTCAGAACTCTTTTCCTAGTGCCTCCTTCCTACGCTGCCTCCCACCCACTCTTCCTACCTTGAAGCTACACAATTTACATGTAGTGTTTCAATTTAGGTATGTATTTTAAAAGATTTAAAATTTTTTCTTAGTACATGTTTGCAGTACATGATGATTACATTCATTGTGGGGAATTGGTATACTTATATGACACATCTTAATTCTTTTCACTTCCCCCTCACACCCCCATCTCTGGATCCCCTTCTCACTTGCAAAAGATCTATCTCCCTGTTTCTTATTATCCATCTTTTATTTCGATTTCTAAATTATTTATATGTTGGGGTTCCTCATATAAGAGAAACCATCTGATATTTAAGCTTGCGTGTCTGATTTATTTCACTTAATATTATGGTCTCAAAGTGCATCCATTTTCCTACAAGTGACCCAAATTTATCCTTGTTTATCACAGAGTAGTACTCAGAGTATAAATTTTCTTTAACCATTTATCTGTTGATAGACATATAGGTTGCTTCAAAGGCAGTCATTAATTGGGCAGCTATAAACATGGATATGCGTGTATCAGTGTAATATGATGTCTTTAACTTTTTCCAGAAGATACCTAGAAGGGGAATAACTTGGTCAAATAAAATTTTTATTTTTAGGTTTTTGAGAAATCTCTATATTGACTTCCATAGCGGTTGCACCAGTTTACATTCTCACCAACAATGTAGACGCATTCCTTTTCCCC
>PVJO010031251.1:0-14543 GCA_004026905.1 Hystrix cristata
TTTTTTAGCCATTCATCAGTTGTTGGGCATTTAGGTTGTTTCCAAGACTTAGCTATTACAAATTGTGCTGCTATGAACATGGTTGTGCATATATCACTGTGATATGATGATTTTAATTCTTCTGGAAAGATACCCAGCAGAGGAATAGCTGGGTCAAATGGAACGTCTAACACTTGTTGCAAATAGGGAGGAGTGGGTGAATGGAAGGGAGGGGAGGGGAAGGGGGGAAGAGGGGAGAAAACCAAGATGTATCATGTACAGGTACAAAATAACCATGTTGATTATGAACATTATGTATACAATGTACCAATACATGTTCTTGGTAAAAAATAATAAAAAAAATTAAAAAAAATAAATAAGGCAGGGGGATGTGTTTCTCACAGAGGTGGGAAGCTCTGGGGGAGGGTGTATAGATTTAGCTGCAAGTGCTGACTGGCACATAACTGTAAGCATTCAAACATATGATCCAAAGGATAAAGCTAATTTACCTCAAACTCAAATAATTGGTGAATATGCTCCAGAGAGGCATATGAAGCACAGTGATGAAAAGTTCAAACAGATGTAGTGCTCTGAGTTCCTACAAGCAGTGTCCAATCGCTGTTCTCTGAATGGAAGGTTGTAGAGAGGGGCCTGCCCTGTATGGCACGGGCTGAGGATAAGTAGAGTAGAGTTGGCTGTTGGGTTAGGAGGAGGCAAGGTCAGATAAGAGAACTAGCCACGAGTAGAAGTGCTTGATGCTAATGTTAGGAACCTGAATATGGAGCCAGAGTAATAATAGAACCAGATATATACAAGCAAGGGACCAGGGGTCCAGATGGGAAGATTATTTTGTATATAACTGAGACACAGGTTGTGGCCCAGTTGACTTTTTTTTTTTTTTTTTGATACTAGAAATTGAACCCAAGGCCTTTGCACTGAGCTATATCCTCAGCCTTTTTTCATTTTGAGACAGGGTCTCTCTAAGTCTCTAAGTTGCCAAACCTGTGCTCAAACTTGCAATCCTCCTGCCTCAGCTTCCCACAGTGCTAGGGTTACAGGTATGTGCCACCATACCTGGCTCCCCGTTGGCTTTAATGTGCCTTCTCTGGTGTAAATGTAGTGTTCTCCAGTCAGAATTAAGAGGCAGGAAATATGGACAAACAAGTGATTACTTGTCTCCAAAAAAGTCTGTTTTCAGATCGCAGGACAGTGTCTGACTCATCCTAATATTCTTCCTAAACTGAAGTCCCAGAGGTATGTTTGGATTGATTTTCCTGACTAGACCAGAGAAGGCACACATGCAATCAGACAGACATTTTGATCTTATCCTTTCTCTTCCATGCAAGGTGTGTGGGTAATGGTGGGGCTGGAGGGTGGGGAGAGAGACCGAGGGGACAATTAGGGAGGCAAATTTACCTTATCTTTTCAGTGATTCAGAGAAGAGATATATGTCCTCTAAGAAGTATTCTGCAAAAGAAAGTCAGTTGAGCTACTTAATAATCACGTATTGTACACTTTCTAAAGTGCACCACTCAAAAATTATCCTTCAATAGTTGTTGATATGTGAAATAATACTTAAACAACCCTGCATTTTACAGGGCACATTATACCGCCTTTATGTTTCTGCAGTGAAGCTCAGTTCTCAAATGTTTTCTCCCCACTTCCAAGTAGAAAGTATATAAATAGAGTTTCATCCTTCACAAATCCATTTCTGAGAGGAGGCTGCTATTGGATAGACATAATTAAAAGGTTCTGTATCTTTGTGGCCACAAGCCTAAAAATTAACTGGTGATACCCATTTGAAAAGGATGATAACTTTAACATAAAAGAATTTAACCACCATTTACTGACATCCACCATTGGGAGAAATTGGTTTTGGGGCTTGAAAGTAAAGTGTGCTACTGATAAAGAAGCGTATGAACAAACGGAGTATAGCTTTGGATATTGGGATTATCTGGGTGACTGTAGTCCTGTAAACTTTGGGGTAAGTTTAAGATTTTGTGAGCTCCAAGGTGATATGTTTCTTGCAGGACTTCAAAAAGTCAACTCACTTCCTTCGTGTTGTGCTCAGTCATTTTGAGCTTCTAGGACTAAATTGCAAGGAGAGCAGAGTTCACACATGGTGAAACCATTGATTCACTCTCTACCCAGAGTTCTCTTTATTTGTGATTTCTCACCAGCACATTGTTGGTCACTAATCTCCTGCCGTCAAAATCTAGTTTCACAAGTGCTCCAGCAAATCAATTCTGGGTATTGATCATTTAGTGGCTGCTAATTGCTGTAGCTTAGAATTTGGTTTAGGAGTGAAAAAAAAAAAAAGAGCTATCTGTTCTGTCCTTGCTATACATTTTTATAAGAAGAAGCTTGCCTGTTGCTTTATTAGCTACTCATTTTTTCATGTAAAACCAACAGGAAAAAAACTTGCAAAAATGGTATGATTTGTGTGCTTTCAAGGGAAGGTTGCCTTCAGGCTGCATTAAGTTATGTATCTTCTTTTACTTAATTCCTTTGCTTTGTTTTAATTTATCAGCTGTCCCTATGCAAGACAAGAGGCCTATTTTTCAAATAAGATTACTTTTTTTGATATTAGGCAACTCATCTTCTCGCCAGTGCACATTTTCATAGAAATAGAAGGATATATTTCTCTTACAAATCATCAACTGTGTCTCTGGATTCACAAATGCTAAGGAAGTGTGCAAAGACAAAGGACAGGAAATGGATTTACAGATGCAAATTTTCATGACGAAAATCTTTCCATTGTTGGCTAATCTACTAGAGGAAATCTGAAAATGATTTCATGGCTAAAAAAAATGAATCTTTCTTGGCAACTTACAGGACCAACCTTCGTTGGATGGCCCCTGAGAAAAAGGATGACAGTTTAGTTGCAGTGATTCGCTTTGGGGAGCAGAGCAATTTTGCCCCCACATTATTCACATGCACCCAGAATTACAACAGGGGAAGGAGGCTTGCTCAGGAGAAGCCAGTCTTGAATGTGTAAGAGCTGTGGATTTTAAAATGTAGCTTTGTACAGCCATGTTGTTGATACCCTGAAACAAAAGCTTTTTATTTCTGTCCCTAGAATGAAACCTACAATATGGGAGGCAACAGCAGCTGTAGATTAAAAGCATCATGTCCTTTGTAAGACAGTGTCATTCACAGCTATGGTTTTAGAGTTCAGTGTACATCTGCTGCTGTTGGGAGATGTTTCTTGATGCACGCAGTTATACGACATCCATGTTTCCTACCGTACCCAGACTTTTAGGTGTACTCTAAGATTATGTTGCTCAGTATCATGAGCACGTGATACATATGCCTACTGAACACTTCAATATGCTGGTCTGATTTGATTTCTGCTGTAAGAGTAAAATGCACACTGGATTTCAATGACAGTATTTAAAAAGGTAAGTATCTTAATTTTCAATATGGATTACATGTTGAAATAGTAATAGACACATTAGGTTAAATTTAATTACATTTCTTTATTTGTGCTTGTTTTCACATGATCTCTAGAAGATTTATAGGTGTGACTTGTATTGCATTCAAGGTGAGCAGCACATGAATGTTTTCTTAAGGCGCTTCAGACACATTCGAAGACATACAGCAGGGAATAGACCTAGCAGGTTACTGAGTCCATCTCCCTTCCTTTGCATTGATTGAAACTGCCTTACTTGAGCGTGCCTTTTGGAATTTTGAGCAAACTAATTTTCTATGACCCCAGGAGCTGATACTTGTCACAATTCCATTTCAGAAAAATTTTTCTAACACGGGAGACCTCATTGTCAAGATATTTCACTGCATCTGTTCTATCTCCTTTTATTCTTGGCCAGTCAGCCCAGTCCATGAGATCGGACCCCATTGCAGAGCCCAGGTGGGAGAATAAAACCCAAAGGAGAGCCAGGTTACATTAGGTTTTATTCTCTGAAGTTATATTTCAAGAGATACAATTTAACACTTAATATGTCTCCAAATCCATGTAATAAGAAGTTAAATTATATTTTTGACTGCATTTATTACATTTTTACTTTTTCATATGTCTAGTGGTTTCCCACTAGACTATCTTGAATATTTTGACTACTTTCTTTTATGTACTCTATTATTTCTCATGCTTAAAAAAACTCCAAACAATCTTAAGTCTTTTCAATTCAGTTTAATTCATGTATAAATAAAAGATACTTAGGTACCACAGGAGTTCCTGGTTTCAAAGAGTTGATGATGGAAAAATGTTCTAGGTTGATTTACTAGTGCACAAGAAAGACAATATATTATGGGATAAATTTTTACCAAAAGGCTGGAGAGTAGAATTAAAACCTTAAATATCAATACTGAAATGGTTATATAGTCAGACTCTTAGGCAGCTAAATCAGAGAGAGGAAATATTTTATGGGGCTGCAGAAATGATATGGTAGTTATATTTCCATCCAAAAGGAAAATCTGCTTTCTGTTCATAAACTTGTGTTTGTGCCCAAAACACCTGGATATAAAATTCCATGCTTCTGCTATGCCATGAGACTACACATTATCATATGAGTCAGTGGAGGCGGGGTGGTGGGGGAGAGCGAGGAGCACGCACGAGAGAGAATACTATGGCAACAAACAAATCCTTCTTCCTAGGGAAATAAATAAAAGATGTAGTTGGGATTTTGGAAATTACTTAATAAAAGAATCCCTATTAACAAGTGCCTTTGATAAAGACTACATTTAATTGTGCATACCAAGCAAGCATGTAAGGGGAAATTGATATTTTTCTATTATTGGTAACATGGGCTCTGAAATACTAAACAGCAAATGTTACCAATCAGAACAATGTGGGACAAAGAGAAAAGGATCTGCAGAAACCGAGAAGGAGAGGGGAAAAATGAAAGGAAGACTGTTTTAGCTTCTTCTGACAAAAGCCTTTCACTACTCTTTCCAGTGAGGGGAGTTACAAATTAATTATCACTATAGTAAACTATCCACTGTTGCTAGGTATGTATGTTTAAAGTGAAGGTGAATTGCTTATAAAATTTTCATTTTGCTTTAATAACCTGTCCCTTATTCACTTATTTATTAATTTTATTACTCATTCATTCACTTGTTCATACATTGAGTAAATAAAAACTATAGTGCAAGCACAGTTATTCTGTATCACTTCACTCTTCTCATAGAATCACAAATACTTTTTCCTTTTCTCTTATAGATTTGTACTTGGAAGACCTCACTTGATTATTCTAGCAAAGACTGCTACTCAAAAGTTAGCAAAGGTGGAAGGCAGAACTCTGGTTTAACAAGCAAATGCTACAAGATAACACACAAGGCAGCAGATTAGCATAGAACTCATGTAGCTTTGTTTATTTATTTGTAATAATCTTATCTGCAGCCAGGCCAACACGTGAGACTGATGTCTGTCTGGTTCTAGAAAACAGTAACTCAACACTAAAATTTTTGAAACTATCAACTACCATAAAACATAGGCAAAGAAAGATTTTATTATAAGAAACTAGATTCAGTGTGTTATCATTTCTTTTGCCCAAAAGAGATAATGAGAAATGTGCAACAAGCATGGGCCTGAAATGTATGTCCTTGAATGTAAATGACAGGTTGATTTTATCCACAGAGAGAGGTTGTTCGTATTCACTTAGATAGATGTGAAGATACTGGTCAGCCTATTAATTATTTCAGTCACTCTATCTACACAATTTTAACACAGAATTCCTTAGTGAGCCTTATTAGGTAGAACTCTAATAAGTATCCAGTATGGAGTAAAAATCATTCTTACTATGTGCTTAAATTGAATCAACTCAGCCAATTTTAATCTACTTTTAAAAATTTGTATGTGGCACACTGTTTCATTAGTAGAATATACTTTTCCACCTTTTTTCTTTTTTTAAAATACTTTTCCACCATGTTTTAACTTCGCTCTTTTGGATGTCAAAAGGTTTGATGTTGGGAAGGTAGAGAATTAAAGATGTGGTACAAGTAGAATATTTTCCTGGTTAAGAAGATAACCGAGGTTGAATGTGCACACGTGGTGGACCTGGGATGGGTGGGAGCCAGAATTTTGTGAGCCATTAGCCCAGATACTTCAAGAAAGATCTGCTTATGTGTATTTTCCCATCACTGGATGGCCTACTATTCTCAGCTGCCTGTAGGTACCCAGAAACACTTACAGGATTTGCTCTGGGGTCCTTCATGTGCTGAAAGCTGGCTGAGTCATCAGTTCACCTTGACATCACTGGTCTCTAGCACACTGCGGATGGGTGTTCACAAAGAGGATGACAATTCACTGGGGAAGAGGTCTGATTCTTCACTTCCATTTCCATGATTTCATTTTTTTTTCTTTTTGATTAAGATTTTTGCTTAAGGTCTTCATTTAGGATTTTGGAAGTTGTTTAATACATATTTTACTATGTTTCTGGGAATCACAATAAGGTGACAAATTTTTAACCCTTGTGATAATCCTAATTTTATAACTGGACATGATCTATATATATATATTTTTTTTTTTTGGAAATTTGATTTGTGTTCTGGGAAGTGTAAGTGGTGTCTGACCAGCACTCTAAATTCTTGGGATGTACTTCAAAAGGCTTTGCTTTTGAAACGTGAACTTTTGAAGGTGTTCCCTTGCCCCACCCCTTGTATCTCTGCAACCACACACCTAATTTTTGTGTCATATTAATCTGCTATTCATGTATTTCCTATCTTCTCTTAGATTGTAAGTTCCTTGATTGACAAGAACTGTATCTTACTTCTCTAATACTAGCTACTGTCCAGTATAATTCTTTGCTAAATTTAAATATTTAAATATTTTCCCAATAAATATAAATAACTTGTTAAATTATCTCTTTGTACCTGGCCTTCTTCTATGTAGACATTTGCTTATTACGTGCCAATCATCTTTGTCTTGTCAGTACCCCTGTTTTCACTTGTGTATCTACCCTTTCCCTGTGGACTTTGTGCATCTACAGAAGGTGAGCCCATCCTCAGCTTCTGGAGCAGGTCCTCATTGATTTTAGGCCATGTGGCCTCAGTGTTTGCTTAAGCACTAAGAACATCTAGCCTGAACCAATGGCAATGAAATCTCTGGAAATTTCCTTGGAAGGTAGAGACAGTGATGCCTTTTCTTTCAAGGGGGATGAGGTCAGTGTGGCATTTGTAGGTAACAACATTGCAGCCATGGGAGTTATCTTTAGCGTGAGGTAGACTTTATGGAAGCAGAGCACAGATACAGAGTTTGGGTTTCTTTGTGGACATGTTTGTGTTGCTGGCTTGAACCATACCTCAAACCCATATTACTCATGAGCTTTCTAGGGATGGGAACCAATACATTTCTTTCTGGTTTTAGCTGTTTACATTGGCCTTCTTTTCCATTTTTCTTCCTTTCCTTTCCTCCCTTTTTCTTCTCTTCATCCCTCTCCTCTTCTCTCCTTCCCACCCCTTTCTTTTACAACCCAAATGCACAGACTGATGCACTACAGTTTCAGGCTACTTGATCACTTAAGCATTTGGCAGTCTGCTTCATTGATTTTTCTCCTTGCTTAATTCCTTATCTTTTTCAGCTTCATTTTTTTCCCTTCAGCTTTCTAGTTCATATTTGTTAGTGATAATTAGTTGTTTATAACCTCACAAAATCATAAAATGACCAAAGATCAGTTCTACTTACTGGTTTAGTTTTAGATAAAAATAAACACTAATGAGTCTAAGTGATACATCTAAAATCATACATAGTATTAATAGGTTAAATTTTACTCATGCTTCAGGGTCATCATTCTCAATATTAGTTGGTAAACTGTCTGATAAAAGGTAGAGGGTAGACTTTTAAATGTGAACTGTTTGCTCCTTGCTAATAGAAGTGTTTTTCTAGGTAGTTTTCCATCTGTCTTCTTTACTTAGTTGTTGCTTTTTGCTGCTGCTTTCAGGAGTTCTTTGATCATTTTTGTTGCCTCTGATTTTATGCTTGCTACATGATAGGAAAGGAAGGAGAGTCACTAAGGCTAATCATGCTTTATAAACTAATAACCTCAACTTTACACACAGTTCTAAATCCAATTGTTGCCTAAGGGTGATTTAATACCCCTGATGACACAGACGGCCATTCAAGTTGTTTTCACTCATGTACTTTAGTCTTTTTGCGTCTGCTTCTGAGTGTCTGCAGTTGTTGACATGTTACAAAAGAGGAAGTGTTAAAAGAGAAAAGAGAAAGATGAGAAAGTGTTAGTTCTTTAGTAATTTTTGAAGGGCTGGTTTATGCGAAATATTACTAAACCTCATTTAAAAAGAAAAACAGACATCTTTGAACAAGATGATATATTTGAAAAATTGTGGTTCTGGTTAATTGAATTTTACAGCTTGCTGAAAGGATATTTTGAAAATCCTTCTGTTTTTAAGATCTTTTCTTAATACAGCAGTCTACTTAGATTTCCTAATAAGCTTTAATGCATGCAGAAAACAATTTTTTTCCTTATCAATTGCATCTTGAAATGCCTCCTTCTGAATGATACTAAGTGGAGACCTGGAAGGCAATGTGTTTGAACTTGGCTGTATTCTCAATACTACTCCTCAGCACCCATATGTCAGACACTATTTCAGCCCACTACTGTCTTATTAAACTTTCCTTCGGGTCGTGTGGAAAGATTGTACTTTCTGCCACCTTAAGAACAGGCATGGTTATATACTTGCTCTGGTTGAGGAAATAGAAGGAAGTGAAGTGTGTCATTCTGGGTGGAAGCCTTAACTTGCCAGCTTGAGTGTCTACTTTACTCTTCTAGTGTGGTAATAATAGAAGCACCTGTCATCTTGATAGGGCCTCTGTGGCCTAGGTGGGGTAAGTCATAAACCTTTTCTGTTTTAAGCCACTGAGATTTGAGAAATTTTGGTTCTACAACTTATCCCAGCCTTAATTTGTGACCTGTAGCGTAAAAGCCTTGGACTTTGCACCTGCCTTTTAGTGGGAAGAGCTCTTCTTTTTTGTTTTATTTGAAATAAGAACAACATAAAAACTCTTTTCCACTTCCTTAAAAAAGATTAAAAACTACCCATGTAGATGTTTGGGCTTAATGTACATTGAACCTTGGGATTTAAAGGATTTTAAAATGTTTGCTCCTTGAGTTTTCTTGTGCTTGGCTTCTCCCATAAGCATATAATACAGAAAAAGTTTAATTAATTGAAGGTTTCAATGTATTATGTGTTTCCCTAATGATATACCCAAGCTGTGTATATAAATTGACATGTCTGATGACTGTACGTGGTTTATGAAATGAGACTCATTGGTTGGTAATACATATTATAAACCACAGCAATGACACATACTAAGTATACAGTAGATACTGCCATGGAGTGGTAGCTATTTTGATAACCATGGCTTATCATTCTTATTATTTTATCATATAAGGCCTCAGTGAATGTTCATACTCCTTCCCATTTAAGGCCAGCATTCAGTATGCTGATAGAACTTGGGCTAAATAGTGTTATTTGAAGATCTGCAGCGGTTCTTCAAAGATGGACTGAGTGGGACAGTCACGTTTTTACAAAATGGAGCCTGACATGAAATTACATCAGACTCAGAATTAACTCATTACTAGGAAAATACTTTTTCTGAGTCTTTTCTCTGTGTAACTTGACCATAAGATTTCTGAAACTGGAACCTATTCATGTATTAACTATTTAAAAATGTGCACACTTATTTATAGATGCAGATGATTCTGATTACTTCAAAAGAGGGGAAGAGACACACAGATTATACCAAAGAATAAGACTTCTGGGAAGATGGTAGAGCGGTGCACAGTAGAGAAACAGCCTCTCCAAGATTTGTCCAGGTGCTGGAATATAGCAACATGAAGAAGAGAAGAAGGAGGGAAGTGAGTTCTCAAGGATCTGAAGTGAGAATTGAAGCCTATGGGGAGAGCAAAAAAAAGACCTCAGTGCAGAAGAAGGTGGCAAACAGATGGCGTTTTTTCAGCTCGTGGTGTGGGAGGGGCAGCTCAAGCCTGCCAGCACACAGTGACTACTGGTGACCCCAGAAGCCTCCACAGAAAGACACTCCAGTGGAACGGAGCATTGGACACAACCTACTGTAGTGACTGGTGAGTTATTTGGGTTCAGACATCCCCAGAAGAGGACAGTTGGCTGGTCGCCATCTTGGAGAGGGGTCTACTGAGCTCAGATCTCAGATAAGCTGCGGGTGGCTGTCTCTGTCAGGGCAAGGCAGAGCTTAGTTCAAATTCAAGTTGGTGGGAGGTCAAGTAGCCAAGTTCAAGCCAGCAGGGAGCCAAGTCCAAGCCAGTAGGAGATACATAGTGTGTCTCTAGCTGAATAAATTGGGTTCCAACCTCACAGCCAGAGACCAAACTGAACTTAAGTGGAATTGGTGGTGAAATCTTGGTGGGATTACACACTATCCTGCTGTAGATCTACTGCTGGGATTAATCTACATGGACTGGGACCTGCCTACTCTGTCTATCAATGACAGCAGAGACATGCCCAGAAATGGACATTTTTCCTTTTTTTTTCTGTTGTTGTTGCTGGGTTTTTTCTTCTTTTTTTCTACTTTATTTTTTCCTTGTCTTTCCTTTTTTTTTTTATATGAGTGTGAAATTTGTTTCTAGCTTTTTGTTGCTATTGTTTTGTTCTGTTCTTGTTTTTATTTCTTCCTTCTCTCTTTCCCTCCTGTCTTCTTTACCAGTTTCCCAAAGTATACATAATTTTCCCTTGTCCTCCAGCCTTACTTCTCATCTCTTTTTCTTCTTTCATCTATTTTTTCTCTCCTGGCTACAAACAATGGTCAGCTTTTCTCTATGTCTGTAGCTTGGACTGGGCAATGATGGGAGAGAAGTTAATTATACAATTATTTGGAAATAAGTAGGTTGTATTTTGAAATACATGTGATCTGTTCGTCAGTTGAAACTATCACAGAGTCAGGGACTCTCGCAGGGCTTGTGTGGTGCCAGTATAAGAAGCATGGTTGGGAAGAGGTGGTGCCTTTACACATTTTCAGGGCATCTGTGTTGCCTGATTTCATATTTCAGCTGCCCAAAGAAAAATTTCAGTGAAATAATATAATGAAGGATTCTGATATAAATAATCTTTTTTTGTGTTAGGTTTAAATTATTGCTCCTAGGCTTGACCTGTGCTGCTGACTTACTTCCACTGTTATTATGTATCCCAAGAATTTCATTTAAAATACTCAACAAAGAGTCTTTCTCCATCCATGTTGCCTGTTGAATTCAGCATAGACTGGATCTATACTTTTTGTCTGTCTGTTCCATATCATTATAACTATTGTCCTAGCTTCCAGATCTTGCATATTGCTGACTCATTTCTTGAGTGAATCCATTGGTCCTGACAGGATCCATACTTTTAATCTACATATGTCCACATGGCACTAAATCTAGCAGTGGGAAAT
The DNA here is from genome assembly GCA_004026905.1 of Hystrix cristata. NCBI lineage: Eukaryota > Metazoa > Chordata > Mammalia > Rodentia > Hystricidae > Hystrix > Hystrix cristata. Next base: position 11,357 of record PVJO010031251.1, read on the forward strand.
GTTATCATCACATTATACTTATTCTATTGACAAGCAAATTTCCCTGGGTAGTCAATCATGGAAATGGAGAGATTATTCATTTTCTGAACTGCATGATGGTTATAAAGAATGGTTTAAAAAGCTAATGGTAGTATAGGCTAATGGAAAGAGCTCTAGATGGATGATTGTGATTTTTATTGTGACAGAAAACCATTAATTAAATTCCTTTTTACATGTTCTGTGCTAATCTCCACACAGAGGGAAATACTTAGAATAAATTTTGTCCTTTGTAAATTGGCCAGCAGTGATATATTGATACGGATAAAAATATTTAATGATACCAAGGCCTAAAAGTACTATAATTGCAAAGAGATCAGAGATTTATTTTGGGAGGTATAGAAATGACAGGGCAGGAAATGCTAAGCCATGAGGTCAGTACCTATTTCAGAAGAAATCAAGAAGGGTAAGTGGTTATTGGAATTCTGTGTCCCTGATAGGTAAGTTGTGGGAAGCAGCCAGGCCTTTTCTGACTAATGCAGAAGGCTTGGGTTTTTGAAACAAATTAATATAACATAGGAAAGAGTGTGTCAAGGAAATATGTATTTAGTGCACATTTTATGACTTTTCTTTTGTTGTGTTTAGCTATTGTTTGTATTGCTCTTCTACTAGCACCTTGTTTCATTTGAACAAATGACGAAGTGCATTCCTTGTGACTCAGTGAGTCAGGTCTTCACAGGTTGATGGGATGTGAAGGGACCTGGAATTAGAAGGAAGAATCCTGAAATTCCCCTTAAGAAGAGATGGTTATTGGTGTAGAGCAGGAAAAAGCGGCAGAAGGAAAGCAGAGAATGTGTTTGTAAATTGTCAAACAGCAGAGTGTCTATGCATTTATTTACCATTAAAGAGTCAGTGTCTGCAAAGTTTTGTAGGCACAGTCTCAGTGAACTCAGAAGTACCTCACACTGACAGAGATCTTCATCCTTCCGAGAAGACAAAGCCAAAATTGGATGAAATTCCACAGGGATTAAAATCAATTTATATTAGTATGCTACTCATATAAGCTACACCTTGATTATTTTGATTCTTTAAACTTTCCTTCAAGTGCTACACTTGATAGAAAATGTAATTTTCCTACAAGTGCTACTCTGACATGTAGAGATAGTTTTTCTGTCAATATAGATTTGCCATTAGATAATAAATTCTACTTAAATTAGTAATAACAGGAGTATCTTGCAGCTGATCCTGGTGCCTGCAAATGGCTGCTTGGTCCTGGTTCTTGCTGAGGGATGCAAGCTGGAGACTTGATGAGGGTTTTGTGACGGCCATGAGCCAGGAGGGAGGTGAGGGGAAGCGGTGAGGGAAAGAGGCGAAGAGCTTACCCTGCTACCTGGGGCTCTTGTGAATGAATGGATGGATGAAATGGAATGGAGAGCACAGAACTTTTCAGGTCAAATGAAGTAGTGGGCTATAAATTTTGAAGCCTACAGGAAACAGGAAAAGAATTCCCTCTTAGTTCTTAAAAATTCTAGAACATATTTTATGAGTTCTTGCTTTCTAATCATCTTACAGCAGCTCCCATGATGTTATTTTTGAAAAAGTGGCTGTCCTTGGGAAATGGAACTGAGGAATGAGGGTGAAAGAGAATTCCTTTGGCTCATGTTTCTCAGGCACAGGCGATTATAATGATCTCTGAGTGCAGCTTCATGTTTTATCTTTGGCAGTCTCTCCTCTTTGGAGTTGTCTGGGTAAGGGGATGAGTTGGATCAGCTAGGGTTTCATTAGAAGAACAAATTATATATATGTATCTTATATAATTATATATCAAATTTAATATATAAATTATATATATGTATCAGAGTAGGCTTAAAATGACTGCCTGCGAAGTCAGGAGTGGAAGAATGCAAAATGATTCCTTGTGCACTTGAGAGCTGGAGGATCCAGTTGAAGGTTGAAGGCCTGGAGCTCACTGCAGAGTCCCATGTGAGTCCGTACTGGAAAGCTGAAGGGTCTGCTTTGGACGGCTGGAGGAACTGGAGACAAATTTCCCAAGGTGATGGTGAAGACTGGAGCTCCTCTGAAGAAGCAGAAGAGCAGACTTCCTTCTTCCTTCCCTTTCTATTTCATCCAGGTTCCTATTGGTGCCACTCACATTCAGGGTGGGTCTTTCCTCTTTGGTTTGTGGCTTACAAGTCGATCATCAGAACTGTGCTCCACTAATCCACTGGGTGTTTCTTAATCCATTCAAATCAATGCCGCAATGAACCATTCCAGGGATTTAACCTCATCATCACTACAGAGTTGTAACCTGCGGGTTTTTAGTCCTCTCAGTGTAGAATCTGTTAAGGGAAGACAAATGTCTGTTGGGTAAATGAGGAGCTGAAGCTCTGCTGACCACGTATCATTTCTCCCACCCATCCTACCACTACCCATGAACAGATGTTGGCTTTTATTTGTGTAGACTAAATTCACATCAAAGCCTGGTGGGAGATTGGGGAAGCTTCAAATGGGTGTCCCAGAACAGTATGGTGCCAGATATTTTGGCACTGTCTTTCTTCAGGAAACTAATTTCCTTGTTCAAGGAATAGGACAATGTCTCACCATCTCCTTTGTTTCTTGGTTCTATCTTTTGCCTTCATATTTGGTCTTGCATTCGCCATCAGGTTTATCTTTCAGCTTCTTCCTTCCTCTCCCGTATATGCTTCCTTTCCCTACAGGATAACACAATCCTGTCCTCAGCTCCTTCTTGTGTCTTGTAAACTCTATTCCCTTAGGCTCTGACTGGGTATAAATGGATTCATTTGATCATGCTTTTATTGTTATTGTAATTTTAGTTTTTTGTGTTGCTCCGTAAAGTGAAAGGGAGAGATTCTGAGCTGATAGTTAAAATGAATTAGAAGTAGTTAACATTTGAACTTGAGTTACTTCTTGATCCATGATATGGCAGGTCTTCATCTACATAAAGTTAAATACCTGGTATAGTAAGAATTAATCCTCCTATGGCTACTCCATAGTCTAGTCTATGTAAGGAGTGTATATTCTTCCTTTAACTTTGATCCTTCCTGCAAAATAACAAGTGTGAACTTATTAAAATATATTTTCCCCCTTCTTGACATAATTTTTATTAGAAAGACAGTGTCACACTGGGAACCACTGAAGGAAATGGTGCTTCACACTCCAATGGCTTCTCTTTGACACTTGAATGTCTCCT